>JAKZJJ010000145.1:0-143886 GCA_030015415.1 Cynopterus sphinx
TCCTGTACTAAGTGATGGACACACGACATGGAGCTTCCGGGTGCCAAATCCGTCCCCTACGTTCCCGGGTAGCGAGGGTTTCCCGTTTCGCTTCGGTGTCCCCCCGCGGGCCCGGGCGCTTCCGGTTTTGCTGAAAGTTTTCCTCCAGCGTAGTGTCGGTGGGGATCGGACCGCCGTCTCTGGCGCTCCGGAGAGCCGTTTTTCGTTTCAAAGCTGCGGGGTTGTCCTGGCGCAGACCGAGCCCTGTTTTCATCATTGCTCCTGTCAGGCGTCCTCGGGCCGGGTTTGCGTCGCGCCTGACGGGTGCTCACGCCTTTCTCTGAGGTCTGGCGAGGCGGTCGAAACCACCTGGTCAGCGTGATTCTGTGCGCGCTGGCGGGCGCGCATGCGGCCTTGTCACCCAGCACAACACGGCGCCCGTTTAGCCACGATTGTCCAGGCCTGTTCAGAGGCCGTTCTTCCCTCGCGATGGCGCGAGGAGCGCTCCTTTTCTGGAAGATTGTCCTCCGTGTCCACGCCGCAGTGTCGCTGGGGACCCCCTCCAGGCGTGTTCTCTTCGATGCGTTTGAAACCCCGTCCGTCGGCGCTTTTAGGTCCGTGCCTTCTGCTCCTCGCCTTGCGTCCGCGTGCCCGAGACGCTGGCATTACTGAGAACAGCGTGCTTTTTACATCTCGTTAGTTTCTCTTCCTCCGACCTCCGCCGAGCGCCCTTGTTGCTTTAATGTACGCCCTTTCGGCGCCGACACAGAGGAAATCGTCTTCATCAAACTGCGACTCTGTGCCAGGCGGCGGCGCTGTCAAGTAAGCGCACGCAGCGTGTAACACCTGCCTTGCCGCGTACACACACCACAGCGCACACAGCAGCGTGCGCACCACGATGGCGACGTGCCCCAGCACACACAGCATGTGCAGACTCACGTGCACCCATAACGCGTGCCTGGCAGTGCGCCTGAACACTGCCTTTGCGTAAACACCACACACCTGCGATGATGATGCGCCTCCACACTGCACAGCAGCGTCCACGTACCCTGTGCACCACGGCACGTGCACCCCAGCCGCACTGCGGTGACGCGTCAGTGGACAGACGCCCACTGGGCACGACGATTACCAGCCACCCGGGGGACTGACAGGGGAACTCAGGGTCGGGGCCACTGGGAGAAAGGAAGGCAGGCGAGGCCCGTCAGGGAAGGGCCAGGCTTCCCCAGGGGCTCAGACCCGTGCCCTCCCCCGCCGACAGCCCTGCCTCCGATGTCCCCGGCCACAGCCGCTCGAAGGCCAGAGCGAGGAGCGCCTGGGCAGGGTGGACACGGGCCGAGTGGGGAGGGCGGGGCGCACAGCCTGCCCCTGCCCGCTCTGGGCCAGGCGTCCGGGGGCCTCAGACACCTGGGCGTCGTCCTGGGCTGTGCGGGGGGAGGGACAGCAGGGACAGAGCGACCGGTGACGCAGGAAAGAGGCCGCAGCTGCGGGGGCGGCGCCTGGGCTTGGTGAGCAGTGGGGGATGGACCCGATGAGAGGTGGGGCCAGCAAGCGGAGCTGGGGCATCGGCCAGGACAACTGGAGGTCCGGCGTGGTTGCTGGAGGCGTGAGGTGGGCGGACGCCCGCCGCTCCATCCTTAAGCATCCGGCTTTTCAGGGGACGCCATGGGAGGAGGTCAAAGGTCAGGATCGAGGAATTTGGGGTTCGAATAGGCGTGGAGCCTCACCCCAGCTGCTCGGACCGGCCGTGTCCCCCCACTTCCCGGCTTTCCTGCCTGGTCAGGGAAGAAATCCGGATAAACCCGGGTCCCGTCCAGGGCGGGTGGAGGCGGCTCATTGCACCTGGATCGCCTGGCATGTGGGAGGGGTCAAGCCGCTGGACCCGACGGGCAGGTGCGGCTGGACCAGCCGGGCCTCGTGGCAGGCCGACTGATGTGTGCGGCTCCTGGAACCGTCGTGTTAATTCGCACCGCCCTGGCCCAAAGGGGACGAGGGAGGACTGTAGGGGTCTGGAATGTGATTGGAGGAAGAGAGAGGCGGGACCTCGCACGTGGACGCGCGACCCGACCCCAGGTCCCGCGTTGCTATGGGGCTGACTTAGGGCAGAGGCTCCCTGCGCACTCGTGTCCAGCCCGGGTGGGGGACGTGGACATCCTGACTCTATAAAGAACGGCAGCTTGGCGACGTGAGCTTTTATTCCCGGGCTTTCGCCCGAGCAGGGGCCGAGGGCCGTCTTGCCTGCAGGAGGCCGAGACCAGCCTGAGAACAGGCCAGGGAGGCGAAGCGCAGGACCCGGACCCCAGAGACACGGCGAGACTCCCTTTCCCGCGTTGGGGCGGATCAGGCTGCTCCCTGCCCCAGGCGCTTCGTTATCGCTGCTCCCAGGCTCAGGAGGCCGCATCGGGAACCGAGGCCATGAAGAACCCCCGGACGTCGGTGGGAGACCTGAGGCCAGCGCCTCAGCCCGGGATCCCGGTTGGGCTCCGGGCCCCTGAGCTGACCGAAAAGCCAAGAAGCCAACCCCGTCGGGTCAAACCCTCGCCGACTAAGAGGCTCGCTCCTCTCGTCGGCTGCCAGCCACGGGCGGCCCTCAGCTCCTGCGTTCTCTCCGAGAGTGGTGGCTCCCGACACGGTGTCTTGCCCGTCATCACGTATCGCGGGCGCCTCTCCCGGAGCATCAAGAGGCGGCGCCGTCCGCCCTTCCACTGAAGCCCTGGGTGCCTGGCCAGGGGCAGCGAGGAAATCGCCGTCTCACGCGTCCCAGTCGTGCTTCGCTCCGTCCGTTGGTCAGGAGCAAGCAGCCTGGCCCAGGCCACACCAGAAGAGGACGCCAGGAGGGGCGTCCTGGGGAAGTCGCCTCGGACGCCATCAGGGCCCACCCTGATCGGCGGATCGGGAACCTCCCTCCTCTCTGCGTCGAGCACAGGGCACACCCCAGGCCCTGAACCACTGTGCTTTGTTCCGTCTTCCGAGTGGGGCTCACGGGAGAAAGCCGTTGTCGTTCCCCGTCTTGTCCTCCGGGGAATCGCGTGCCGCAGGAGCGCCAGCGGCGCTGAAGGGCAGGAGCCCTGGAGCCAGTGTCCCTGGGTCTGAGGGAGGCAGGCAGCCCCCCCGTGTGTCCTGGGCTCAGGGCTGGCAGGGGAGTCCCTGGACTCGACTCTGGGTTGTCCCTTTCCCGGGGCGGGGGGCGCGGACAGGGGAGCACGTGTGCTGGGGTGAGCAGGCGGCTCAGGCTTGGCGGCGTGGGAGCCTGCGGAGGTCACGCAGGGGTGTGGGCGGTGGAATGTCTGAGGAGGAGATGTGGCCTCGGGGCCGCTCTGCCAGCCCGCGTCTCCGCTCAGGCCACCCCGCCACCGCATGGTGTTCCAGGGGCTCACCCTCCTCCCCCAGCCTGGCCGGGGTGGCCAGGCCCCCCTTCTGCGCCCTGGTCTCTGCCCCCTCCGGGGCGGGGTGCAGCCCAGCCAGCCGGCCTGCCAGCCCGTCCTGGGGACTTCTACCCAGGTGACAGGGAGGGGTCTCTCTGCTGGGCTCGCTCGTTGAGGATCAGCGCAACAGGAGAGCACGGAGAGAGGAGACCGGGGGACAGTGTGGGGGGGCCCCGAGCCCCCTGGTTTGGCAGTCGGTGAATTCCCCGAACACACGTGCCCCACTCCTTCCTCACCTTCACCCCACCCCCACTTCACCCCACGTACACCCCATCTCCCACCTAAGCCCTCCCCCACCCACATCCTCTAACCCCCCATGCCTCCACCCCCACCTCACCTCCACCCCTACTCCAACCTCCACCCCTCCCCTCCCTATACCCCACCTGCACCCCACCTCCACCCCACCCCCACATGTCGCCCCACCTCCCACCCACACCGCCCCTACAGTCCCTCCGCTAGATTAAATTCAGGCTGAGCGAGGGGCCGGGCGTCCAGGTTCCTGTGAAATCTGGGGGCAGGGGTGACAGAAACAACCCACGTACTGACACGTCAGCGATCCTGACCTACGTGCCCAACGGGCAGCGTTTCCTGTAATAAACTGGACGCGATTAGGCCAATCGCAAGGATTAAATTAAACAGCCCACCACCCCCAGCCCGGGCCGGTCAGCCCTCAGGCCCGGCGGGCAGGAACTCCAGCAGAGGCAGGGTCCCCCGGCCGCTGCTGGCTGAGCGTGCGCCTTGAGGGCTTGCGTTCTCGCTTGCCCCAGCCAGGCAGAACTTCCGGCCTCGTCGTCACGCGTCGCGGGCACGTCTCCCCGGGCATTGAGGGGCTGCACTGTCCCCCCTTCAGACGAAGCCCGTGGTCCCTGGCGGGGCGGGACCCCTGGGCTGGCGGGCCGTGAAACCCGGCCTGTCGTCTACCCACATCTTGAGCTTTGACACTCTGTCCGGGGAGAACACGTGTCCCGCCCGGCCTCACCTCCGATGCCGAGAGCCTGGATGGAGCCGTCCCGTGGTCTCGGCTGAGCGTGGGGTCCCACAGGCCGGTCTGGGGTCCTCGAGCTGTGGTGGGCATGTCGGTCAGAGGCCGGAGCTTCCGTGGCGGAGCCGGGGCCTTGGCCAGGCTGCCCACCTGGCGGCACTGACCACCGTGTTGAGGAAGCCGAGGCGCAGCAAGACCATGATCCCAGCGGCTGGCAGAACAGCCCGCCCCCCCAGGCATACCCCTGGTTCTCGAATGCGTCCCTGTTTGTCCCGGCCTCGTCTAGAAGAGCAGGCGTCTGCTCGCTCACGTGTGTGGAGGCGGTGGTGGCGGGAAGTCTGAAGGCGTGGGCACCGCGTGCAGGCCCACCCGTCCTCCCGCTGGCCCCTGTCCCGTGGGGTGGAGGTCTGCTCCTCGCTCTGCTGTCGCCACCTCCCCCCATCCGTTAGCACAGGACGAGGTGGGCGGGGCAGGCGCAAGGTGCCCGAATCTCCACGGGACCAGGTGGCAGGCAGAGGCAGGCCGCCCCAGCCAGGCTGCAGCGCTGGCTCCCAGGGAGGAGGAGTGACGGGCTGGGAAGGCCCCATCCCCGGAGTTCGCCCCGCCCCGCCCGGCCACCCGAGGCCTGGTGCCCGAGACAGCAGGTGTGTGTCGGCAGGCGCCCAGCCCTTCCGCCTCCTGGGCCCCGGTGCAGGGGTGAGGGCCGCCCGCCCTCCTGCCCGGCCGGGCTCGAGCCTCGGCAGAGAGGGCCCCACTGGCTGTGGGGGGCGGCAGCTCCCGTTGGAGCTGGAGCTGGGGCCTGGGGTGCTCCCGAGGAAGAGGTGACCCGGACCGAGGGGCGGGCCCCCTAAACCTCCCGGGCCAGGACCCTCCAGCGCCCTTCCGGCCGGGCCTAGCTCCTCCCATGAGGGAGGTGATGGCAGCTGTGCTGGGGTGGGGGTCCCGCCTCGGGGTCCCGCCCACCTCCTCATCGTGTTCTCAGGCCTCCACCTGCCTCTCAGAGTCCCCGGCAGGGTCAGGGGTGCTGGCCTCGGCCCCACTCTTCGGGACTTCTCTCTGGGAGGCATGGGGAGGCGTGTGCGGCGGCGGGGAGGTGCACCCGCCCAGGGGCTGCAGGAGGGCAGACGGCACCCACCTCAGTCAGCTGAAGCTCTCAGAACCACGTGGGGTCCCGCTCCCCACGGAGCAGCGCCGAGCTGGGAGGAGCGGCCGGGCTCTTGGAAAGGGGTGCTCAGGAGCAGTGGCGGAGTGGCCAGGGGCACGCGCAGGGCTTCCTGGGGCTGGTCATCAGGGAGGTCAGCCCTTGAGGTGGGGTTGCAGCCCGGCGCTGGCACCACCAGGGCCAGGCAGAGCCAGCCGGGTCAGGGCAGATGCCAGCCTCGGGCGGTGCTGCCCCCCGCAGGGCTGGGCCGTCCACCCGTTAGCCACCCCTCCTGCCCAGAGCTGCGGCAGTGGCCCTCCTGCCTGCTCCCCTGCTCTCTGCAGAGGAGGGCGGTCTGCTTCGGCCCTGCCCTGGCCTCCCCTCGGGCCTGAGCAGTGAGCAGCTTCCTCCAGAGTGTCCCCCAAGGGCACGGGCCCAGGCTGGGCGCCAGGGAGCCCAGGCGGGGCTGATGGGAGGGAATGGGGCAGTCAGGACGCTTTCCGGCCCAAAGCGGGCCGGGCTGTCTCCTGGGAGCACCTCCAGCCTCTGCTGAGGGGCCGGGCAAGGGGCCAGTCCTGCCCCGGGAGTTTGGGACAGAGTCCTGGATGCGGAGCAACAGGCAAGGTGCAGCCCACCCCAGGGGGCCTCCGTGTGGACACACTGCGCTCCCTGCGCAGGGCCCATCCCAGCTCAGGGCTTGGCTCCTGGTAGGTGTGGTGAGAACTGAGGCTCCGGGGAGGCGGGGACCTGGGTGGGGAGGCGTTGGGGCCCGCACGTGGAGGGGTGGCGTGGCTGACCCACCAGCACGCACTCCAGGTCACCCCACCAGAGCGGTGGGACAGATCTGCGGAGAGGGGCACGGGAGCTGGGGGCAGAGGCGGGCGGCCTGGGGGGCAGGGGCTTCGAGGCGGCCTGGGGGCAGGGAGCCCCTTGGGGCGGCCTGGGGGCAGGGGAGGCTTCAGGCGGCCTGGGGGCAGAGGCTTGAGGCATGGAAAGCCTGCCTGTCGGGCGTCCGGTTCCCTGATAGTGGTGTCCTCAGGGAGGGCCCAGGCCACAGCCAGGACACAGTGAGATAGAAAACGTTTATTGATGGACATTTACTGTTTCACGACGTTTCCTTTGGCTCCAGCGTGCTTACTTGGGTGCGCTGGGGCCGACCAGGCAGAGCCAGCGCCCACTCTGGGGGCAGGAGCCAGAGGCTGCCTGGGTGGGCTACAGGCGCCCGAGGACCAGGCGGACAGCAGCTGGGGCGCACATGGCCAGGCGGCCAGGGCTGGCAGCACGAGGTCAGAGACGGGCGTGAGCCACCAGCCGGCCGCAGGTCCTTCCCCAGGCCCAGCTGCTCGCCGTGACCGGAATCGCAGCCACTTAGGGTGTCACCACGGGCTCCGTCAAGGGCAGGCAGGGGCGTCACCCACAGGAAGGCTGAGCTACTGGGCGGGTGCCCCAGCGCCCAGCCAGCGAGCACCAGCCCGGCCGGGTCTGCCACGGCCGCCGCCTCCGACAGCGAGAACAGGCGCCGGTGGCAGGAGGCGGAGTCGGTGGCCTGACGGGCGACCGTGCGGCTCGTCATCTTCAGCTGGCGTGGCCAGGCAGGAGGCGGGCGGGCTGGGTGGCCCCGCCTCCCCTTCCAGACCAGACTGTGGCGAGGAGGCCCCGCACCTGGGGCGTCTTCTGTGTATACGAGGCGCCTTGGATGCGGGGCAGTGGCTGGGGGGGCCTGGCGGGGCCACAGCGTCTATGTGCGGGTGGCTCCTCGGTCTCATGGTCCCTCGTGGAGCCCGGGGGCGGGAAGCAGACTCCGTTCACACCCGGGCCCCAGGGTGGCTGCCCCGGGCCCGGCCACCCCCGCCCCCGGGTGCGCGCCCCTCAGGAGGCGTTCCCAGAGGCGCCCTGCATCTCCATGGTGACCGTGTTGGGCGTGCCGCCCCCGGCGTCGCCCAGCTCCGGCGCCGCGCAGGGCTCCGCTGGAAGACCACCGGAGAGGCTCCCACAGCCGCTCGACATCCCCTCCCGGCCAGGAAGTAGATGACAGGCTTGGCGCCCGCTGTTGGCCCTTGAATGCACAGGTCGGTGGCGTACTCGGGAAGGCGCCGGGATCTGAAGACCAGAAGAGGAACCAGTCGATCCCCAGGTAGATGGAGGACACCAGGAAGACCGACACCATGGCCAGCACGGCGTGGTTGAGCTTGGCGGGAAGCGCTGGCGCCGCCGGGCCCGGCACTCCACGTGCCGCGACGGCGCCAGGCAGGGCAGCACCATGGCGGGCAGAAGACCAGGAAGAGCAGGATGCCCAGGAAGACGTCCGTGTGGCGCAGGCGGGCCAGGCGCCTGGCGGCCCAGGAACACGCATGAAGTAGTTGTGGATGCCGGTGACCAGCAGCGACAGGGCCCAGAGCAGGGCGCACACCGCGGCCGACAGGCGCTTAGGCGCCAGCGCCAGAACCAGGCGGGAAAGATGGCGGACACGCAGCGCTCCGAGCTGATGGCGGCAGGAGGCTCACGCCGGCCACAAACGTGCAAACCCAGAGACCCTGCAGCGGCCTTGACGTGGTCGGTGAAAGGCGCCGAAGGCCCCAGCGCTCAAGCGCCGCCAGCACGGCTGCCCCTTGCTGAAGAGGTAGGCCCGGCGTCGGCGCTGGCCAGGTGCAGGAAGTAGACGGAGAAAGGGCTCCGCTTGATGGAGAAGCCGAAAAACCAGAGCACCAGCCCGTTGCCCGCGCAGGCCGCCCAGGCAGAGGAGCAGGAAGACGTAATTCGCGACGGCCCGGCGGCAGCAGCGCCATCTGCTCGATGGTCAGGAAGCGCGGCTGTACAGCTCGAGGGCCTGGCCAGCGCCGGGACACACCTGCGCGGCCGCAGAGGGGACACGGTGAGGCCCGCCCGCCCCTGCGTCCAGGGGCGCCCGCCGGCCTCGGTGCGCTTCACGCAGAGCCTCTGGGGCGACTGCTTGGCCCCGGCCCGGGCGAACAACCTCGATCGCACGCGGTGCCTCCGCTCCAGCGTCCCAGGGGCGGAGCTGGTGGCCCGCAGGAGTGACCGTGACACTAACCCACCACTGATAAGGGAGGGCGCCGGGCCGCCCGCCTGTCCAGCGGACGCGGGTCAACACATGCCCGCGCCGTGCAAGCTGAGGGAGCACCGAGGCGTTCCGGGCGGAGGGGACTCAGGAGGCAGTGACCCGGGTGTGCCGGCTGGCCTGGGGCATCCCTGGGACGACCCGGAGGCGGCTGCGGGTGTGGGATCGGCGTCAGGGGACAGGATCCCAGCAGCAGGAAGATGCACTGTGGCGCGAGACAGGGGCATCCTCGATCTTAGAAGAAACGGAGGCTGTTGGGGTGGGCGGGGTGGCAAAGGGCTCGAGTCTGCATTTCGCTCCCCAAAGTTGGGGAGAAAAAGTCTGTCGAGAGAGAGAGACGGAGGCGAGACAGTCCGTGTGGGAAACGTCAGCGCCTGGACGACCTGGTAAAGGAGCCTGTGGGCGCCCGTGGCGCCCTTCCCTCGAACTGCCGGACCTTGGCGACGTTTTCACACGGACGTGAGAATATTGATTAAATAAAGATAAAATCCTTTATTAATTACCAAAATAAACCCGGTGGACGTGGTGCATAGTGGGATCGGAGACGCCTGGGGAACCAGAGCGGAGTCCCTTGAACCAGGGTGGCCCTGTGGGTTTCTGGACCCGGCCGGGGTCTCGAGGAGGGAAGCTCAGGATCTGAACAGCGGGTCTGGCGCAGAGCAGAGACGCCAGTCCCGCCAGGCCAGACCCGGGCCCCTGTCCCCCGCATGGTGGGCAGCTGCCCTGGCCAGCCCCCTCGTCCCTCCCTAGCCCCAGAAAAGCCAGGCCCCAGGCGTGTTGTGACTGCCCAGCTCCTGACATGTCCACGTTTAAAGCCAAACACAACACCCCACTGTCCCCGGATTCCGTTCCCAGGCTGTGGGTTTGACCTCTCGCCCCAAGCACCAAGGCTGCCGGGAGCGCTGTCACTCCCCTTCCAGACCCTGGCCACCTCCATCCCGGAATCCAGGCCCAGGCCGGACCTGGCTCGGCCCTGTGCCCACCCCATCCTCCCCCGCCGTCCAGGGCTGGGCACCAGTTCCCGTTGCTCACGACTCTCCAACACAGAACGCAGGAGGTTCTTGGGGTGGGACAAGTCTGCCACCTCCCAGGGGCCCGGCCCTGGCAGAGCGCTGCGTCCTGAGGGACGGCTCTCCGGGCCGACACCCCTGCCCTGGAAGGGAGGGACCCTTCTGAGCCAGGTGAAGGGGAACCAGCAGGCGGGGCTGGGGTGCCAGCCAGGCTCTGGGGAGCCTGTGAGGCCAGGGCCATGCTCTTCGAGGCCTCTGCCCACCCCCCAGCCCCTTCGCTCGCTCTGCTGCTCGGGGCCTCGGCCACTCGGGGCCGCAGAGGAGCCTCCTCTCAGCGGGGGGCCTGACCCCCGTAATTCCCGAGACCTGCGCCCACACCCGGCCTGGCTGGGTCGGTCGGATCAGGCCACCCAGCGCCTCTCCAGGCTGGAAAAAGTGTGCAATCCTGTCCCCGGTCCCCGCGCCCGTCGGGAGGGCGGCCCAGTGAAGTCACCACGGGGGCGTGGGGCTGCCGCCTCCCTCCCACACGTCCCGCCCTGCGCAGGGCCTGCCCAGCTTCCCGGCTCCCTGCTGCGCCTTCTCTCCGGGATTAGTGCAGTCCCCCGCCTCGGTGGTCCAGCCCTGCTCCCCCACTCGGGTGGTCGCCATCCGAGGAGGAAAGCGCCAAGCTGGGTTCAGGGCCCGGGCAGGTGTCGGCTCTGGCCCGCCGTCCGGGCTCCCCCCAGCCAGGCTCCCGAGCTGGTGGGAGCCTCGGTGTCCCTCAGGTGGTGAGGAGGCCGCACGAGGTGGACTTGGAGGTCCCTCCGGCTCGTGCATGAATTCGGAAAGAAATTCCAGAGTTTGAGGGTCTCGGGAAGGAGGGGTCCAGGGTGGGGCGGGGCCAAAGGGTGGAGCCAGCCGAGGGTTGTCAGTCTCAGCCCTGGCTGGTGCCTGAAGGCTAAGGGGGACGGGGTGTGGGCAGGGGCAGCCGTGGCCCCGACCTTGAGCAACACCTGCCGGGCAGCCTGGGCGGGCAGGGCCCTGTGGAGCACAGGACATCAGGGCCGCCTTGGAGCCAGCCCTCAGGGCCTCCCAGGCAGGGCCGGGCTGTGGGGGGACGGCTGACCACCCCATCTCCACGGGAAGGGACAGAAGGGACTCTGGGTTGGTAGCGGAGGCCCCTGAGGAGGCCCGGGAAGGGATTCGAGGCGCCCAGTGCCTGGTGAGGACACTGGGCAGCCGAGGGGCCTGGCCACCTCGCCCAGGGCTTGCTGCCCGCCTGTCGGGCCGGGCTAGGGGTGGTGGGGCCCGGGCAGTGCAGTGTGTCGGGGGCAGACGGGCGCGCCCACGCGCACCGTGCCGCAGGCCTGGGGCCATGGAGCCCCTGCCACACGCTCCGTTGGCACCTACCTTGTTCCTGTTGGAGGGTCGCCTCCCAGGAGCAGTTTCCGGCCATCTCCAGGCCGGGCGGGCTCGGATCCCTCACGGCCCTGCTCGCAGCTCACGGCCCGCAGCCATCCCACCTGGCGAAGGCAGAAAGGGCCACGTCCTGGCGACAGTGTCACCCGGCTCCGACCCGTCCCCAGGCCCCTCTGCGCCTTGGGGAAAGGCGGAGCAGTCCCCTGGCTCCCTCGGGGTGGGGGTGGGAGGCACAGTGGCTGCTCCGCCTGCTGACCTGCTGGTGAGACCTGGATGGGGGAACCGCCCCCTTCCCCTTCCCCCTTCCCCCCAGGGCTGCCAGGGTCCAGGAGCCACACACGTTCCGGGCACCTCCCGGTGCTCAGGCTGTGGTGGGCGGGGCTTCCGAGGTCAGTCGCGGAAGGCAGGGGCTTCCTGGAGGAGGAGGTCTTTGGCTGGGCCTTGTGCTTATGGCAGGCTCAGGTGTCTGGCCTTTCTGCCCTGAAGGCAGGAGGGCTCAGTCGTCTCACCATCGACCCAGCGTCGGTGGCGCCAGCCAGCGGCACCCATCCTCCCATTTGGTCCTTGCTACCCTGCGGCAGGTGTTGTCACCCCGCTTTGGGGGGGGCACCAAGGCTCGGGGAGGTGAGGCCGCCTGCCCAGGGGCACACACCGCAGCCACTGCACACGCTGCGGCTCGCAGGCAGCTGGGGGTCAGGAGGCGGTTGGAGGGAGGCGAGTTGGGGGCCGCTGGACCCTGCCGGGATGCAGGTGGGGAGGTCCGTGGGGGCGACAGTCCCAGAGCGGGGGTGGGGGGCCTGCAGAGGCGCTCCACCCCGGCCGGCAGAGCTTGTTGGTCCACCTGCCGGGGCTCCCCTTGAATTGACTCCTGTCCCTCGACCTGAGCTCAGATGCCCCCCACGGAGAGCATCCATCCCTCCCATGGTGCAGGTGGGACACCGAGGCCGGGAGGCGGAGAGGGGCTTTCTTGAGGCGCAGTCCCTGCAGGCGGGCTGGCGGATGCCCCGCAGCCTGGACCCGGCTGGGCAGCCCCGGCTCCCGGCTCAGCGCTGGGAATTCCTTCCTCTGCTGGGGTCAAGGGTGCCTGCCCCCAGCCACCACCCCCAGGGCAGGCTCGCCCACTGCTGGCCGAAGGGCGGAGGTCAGTGTGGATGACCGCCCGCTTTACCCTTGGTTCTGGGAGGGGACCAAGCGCCTCCCCAGGCATACCCCCCACCCTGTTGGACTGCGCCACCCTGGACCTCGCCCGGCAGCGTGGGGGCTGCACAGGTGCCCAGGGACCCAGTTCCTGGTGGGGGTGGGAGCCCTCGTGCACCAGAATAAGTGAGCGGAGTTCGCTTGAGGCGATGTGCAGTCTTGGCGTGTGCGGACAGTAGGTGCTAGGCGGCGTGCACCTGCAGCCCGCCCCCAACCAGCACACGGGCCACGTGTCCCGTCGCCACAGACAGGCCTGGCGTCTCCAGGCTCCAGGGCCTGCCCCAGCCCTCCCGGTGCCTGCACCCCCACACCTACCCGCCTCACCCCATCCGTCCTGGGCCCCGGTACGCCCCCGGCACTGCACCCACTCCTCTTGGAGGCCTTCTGGGGCATGCACCACTTGGGCTGGGCTCCCGCTTGGCCCCAGGGGTGTCCTGACTGTCTACAGCCCGCCTCTTCACCTGGGCAGGTCAGCCGCCCAGCTCCACAAATGCCCCGAGGGCAGCTGGCTGGGACCTGCCCAGGGCGCCCTGCTGGGGCTGGGCGTGTCGTGCTGTCTGCCTGAGCTGCCTCCAGCGGACCGTGGGATGGACAGGTGTCCCTGCTGTGCCCCGGAGCCCTTGTCTCTCCGGCCCCGGGCCATCTGAAAAGCCACTGGCCTCGTGCAGAGATCTAGAGGCCAAGTGGACCCCAGATGGGCCAAGAAAAGACATGTGTGTGGCATGTGCACGGGACACGTGCGTGTGAGTGCGTGTGATGTGGTCTGCGTGCTCCTCCAGGTCGGGAGCCGGCCTGTGACAGAGCCTGTTTCGAAAAAAACAAACCACGCAGGTGAGACCACGAGTCTCACGCTGGTGTCCCTTTCGACAGCGTCAGCTTTTTACAGAGGGCAGGCCTGGCGCGCGCACCTCGGTGAGCCTGTCCCGAAAGGACAGGCTGCTTCTGCCTCTCATGATCGTTTTCCGGGCGCCGACTGGCCACCCCTTTCTCAGCCGCCCCCACACTCGGAACCACAAAAGGGCCTTGGCGTCGACAAAAATCCACGTCAAGTCGCGTCTTAGGAACCCTTCTGCGTGCGTCACCGGCCAGCGCGTCCCTTCCCTTCCCGTGTGAGGCACGGTTTCTGCTCGGACTCCATTTTCTATTTCTCCCCAGACAGAACCATTCAATCAGTTTGTCCAACCCCGTTTGCTACTCAGTCTTCCCTCCCCAGTGGCAAGCGCCTCCGTAAATCACGTGCTGTGTCACGGGATCCTCCTGGCACCTCCAGGCCACGTTTGTTATGAGAATCGCCTCAATTCTGGACTTCAGGCTTTGAGAGCCTCCGCCTCATCCTGCCCTGTCTCCTCCTCCTCCTCCTCCTCATCATCATCGGGACCCCAGTGAGGCTGGCTCCCCCCCCCTTTCCGAACTCCCCTGCGTGCTCAATGCGGCCTGCGGCGCCCGCGCCTTGTCGGGCCGCTCTCTGCCACCGTGCCACGTCCAGCCACGGGCACTGACCTCCGGCTTCCTCCCTTGCCCTGGGTCAGCCCCTACTGCTCTGTGCAGCCACAGAAGGATCCATCCACTCCTGCCCCTTGCGCCCGTGTCACCCGGGCAGGTCACGCACCTCTCCGCACCTGTTTTCTCACCTGCGACCACGGGCTGCCGAGACCAGGATCTGGCACGGAGGCGCAACCTGGGCGCCGGGGCCACTGCTATCAAAGGGCTGCTGCCAGACGCACGTGCCCTCTGGCCCAGCCCTCGCGTTTTAAAGCAGGGGCTTCCCGTGAGAGCAGGCATCTCGAGCCACCGCCCGATGACTTGACAGCCCCGGAAACCAGGAGCCGCCCGCCTGGCGTGGAGTGTCCCCTCTGATGGGCAGGGCGCCCCATCCGCATCCTCCCATGGGCCTGGGCCTGCTCCCTCCGATGGGTCCGCCACGCGCGCAGGCCAAGCATAGCAGGCCCTACGGCGTTGCGGCTGCACCAAATTCTAGGATTGAGCCCGTTTTAAGGGTTGAGCCTCCCCTTTGTGGAGGCGGCCGATCTCGCTGTGCTTCTGCCCCCCGACCCCAGGGGCCGTGCTGACATCGTTGTCCACCTGGACCCTGAGCTAGAGCCATCGGGCGCACTCCCCGGCCAGGCGTCTGCCTTCCCACCCGCTGGGCAAGCGGCCTGCGTTTAGGGACAAGCGAGCCAGGCGGAAGCCTGGGCCCAGGGCTCTCACCTTGTAATGCGCGAGCTGGAGGGCGAGCAGCTGCACGGCGTCGGGGCTCGTCCGGCACTTCTTGATCAAGCGCTTTCGAGCGTGTTGAAGGGAAGGAGTGGAAGTCCACGTCGTTGGCCAGGAGGTTGGCGCTGTTCAGGGAGGTCTCTATCACCTCCTGGCACTTGAGAAGAAAAAGGAGGAACAGGTCTGCTCAGCGGGCGCAGCGGTGGCCTTGACACCCTCCTTTCCAGCGCAGCCCACGGAGCCGCGCCTGGGAACACACGTGTCACGTTTCGGTCTCGGATCTTTCCAGAAAGGTCATCCTGACACCGCGGTGTGTTACGAACGAGGAGCTGTGGGGTGTCCCACGGGATCGAACGAAAGGGGGGGCTTCCTGGTTCCCGGTGGGACCCCAAAGGGCACTTCCAACAGCTTTGGGTTTTCTTTAAAAAAAAAAAAAAATCCACAGCTGCTGTACGCTGGAGATCAGGGAACCGATTCCCCTCAATCGGACCACGGTCCACCGTGCGCTGGAAACGAGCTCCCGAGCCCAGAGGTCACGGAGGCGTCTCACCCCCGGCCCGGCAGCGGCCTGTCGGAAGCGGCCTACGCGCGCTGCGTGGCTCCGGAAACGTGTCGTTCTGGGAAAGGCCCAACTAAAGAGACGCTGCAGAGCTCACGGGTCGCCCAGGCGACAGGGCGGGCAGGGCCAGACGGGCGGGCACAGGGGCTTCTAGAGCCGTGGGCGAGCCTGTGACACTGCGACGGTGGACACGTGGCGCTATACACGCCCGTCCACACCCGCAGGACGGACACCACCGGCTCGATCCCTCCTGGAACTGACGCCCGCTGGGGGCGACGGCGTGGGGGAGCAGGGTCGTGGATCGTAGCCCACGTACCACCCGGTGGGCGCGGACAGTGAAGCGGCAGCGCGCGGAAATCCCAGCACTTCCCGCCAATTTTGCTTGGAAACTGAAACTGCCCTAAAAAATTATGCAAAGTTTTAAAAAGTCACCGGGAAGTGCCCCGGCCACCGACAAGGACCTTCGGCCTACGCGTGCTGGCAGAGGGCACACCTCTCGGGGGCACGCACACCTCCAGCCCCGGGGACGAGGGAGAAAGGACGCGATCGGGCAGGGCTGAGCTGAGCGACGCGTGATTTCCCGCGACAGAAAAGTTGCTGCCTGGGCCCCCGGGAGCGCCTGCGTGGCCGCGACGAGCTGGATGTGGTGTTTCCAGCCTGAAAGTCCCTTCCCGAAAGGGCTCGAACCGAACAGACGCGTCCGGGAGTCTTTACGGGGGACCAGGACGACAGGCTCGGGATGGGTGGAGGAGAGTGCCTCACGGAGACGTGCGGCTGCGTCTGGGCTGGGAGCCGCCCTGAGGATCTTCACCAGAAGCTTCAAATGGAAGCAGCAAGACGCACTGGGGTTTCCGAGGCGTCGGGGGCCGTAGCAGGTCCACGGTGGCCCCAGCCAAGGCCCCCCGGGGCGGACCAACCAGCCTTCCTGGTCCTGTGGACGCGGCGGGGGGGGGGGGGGGGACAACAGCCGGAGACCCCGCCCTAAGCAGCCGTGAGCGGCTGCGGGAACGGGACTTACTTCCTCCGGGATGTCCCACTGCAGCCGGGTGGGGTGTGGAATGCTCGGGTTGGTGTCGCCTTTACAGTGTCCGTCCTCCGTGTACCCCAGCTGGAAGCTGTCAGTGGCCATGACGTACTGCGGGGGCGGGGGACAGGAGGGAGATCCACGTGTAAAGTCAGAAAAGACAGCGTAGCGAAGACCGCCTCGCCGCCCGTCTGTGTCCTCCCGAAACCGACAGAGCCGCGTTCTTTACGGGGCTGGTGCAGGACTTCGCGGTTTTTATACGAATCGGTCACTTTGAGAATGACAGGACGGGGTAAAAGGCACGCCCCGGGGTAAAAGGCATGATGCCCCGCTGTCATAAACCAAGGTGTCGGATGCTTGCTTCTGTGGGGCCTAACGCCGGGCAGACGGGAAAAAAATCTAGAAAACACGGCAGAGAAGGGGCAGAGTCTCCCAGAAGAAGCTGAGTTTCGGCTCTTCCCCACAGTCACGGCCTTAGGAGCGGCGGCCGCTTCCCTGCGTGGGCGCCTCGGGGGACGGCGACCCGCGCGCTTCTCTGCAGAGACCCCAAACGGCGCGGAATGAGACGCGGAAGGCGCTGCCACTCCGCACGCGGGCCGCATGGGCTGGAAACTCTTCCCGTGGAGCCAGACGAACGTCGCCCGGGGACACTCACTCTGGGGCTGGGAGTGCCGACAGCCACGGCCTCGGCCAAGCTAAACCCACAGAACGCGCCGCCGCCGCCGCCGCACTCACCTCCCAGAGGTGGCCGACGATGGGCGCGTCGGCCCAGGAGTGCTCGGCATTCAGGCCCATTTTCCCGTTCTTGAAGATGACGAACGTGAAGGACTTGTCAAACCACCTGCGTGGAACAGACAGAGCCTCAGCGGCTTCCCGCGACGGGCCCGCCGACGGGCGCCCGCCCCTCACAGCTCGCGCCCGCTCGGGAGTGTCCCACGGGCCCCAGTCCTTCATTCCTTCCCTGTTCCCGGGAAGTGAGCACCGCGCTCTGGGCCCGAGGAGGAGGACAGGACACAGGGGCCGAAAGGGCGCCCGAGGCGACTGCGCCCGGGGAGGAGGCCCCTCGCGCCCGCCCGCCACAGCGGTCCCTGCCCAGCGTGACGTCGAGGAAGAGGCGGCTCCGGGGAATGCGGGCCCGTGGCGGGCGAGGTCGGCCGCCGCCAACGCTCCTTCCGAGTCCAGCGTCGCCGGGCGAGTTGGATACCTGTCGAAACACCTGCCGTGCAGCAGGGACTTGGCGTAGGAATCCATGGACGTGACCGGGTCCTCCTCTCTGTACCCCTGTTCGGTTTCGTCCAACGTCACGAAGAACGCCGCCTTCTCCACGGCGTCCAGGGACTGCTTGTTTCTCCCGCGTCCGAAATAGGCCTGGCGACACCTGGCCCAGGGCACCCTGCGGGAAGGGCAGCGGCCTTGATCGGCCAGCTGCGGCGTGGGGCCGCCGCCTGGCACGACGACGTCGTCCACCGATTTTGAGAAAACCACCCCGGGCGGCCCCAAGCCTCGCCCGTGCCCAGCCCCCCGAGCTTCGCTGCCCCTTCCGCCAGGCAGGTGAGGAAACCGAGGCACAGGGCTGTGGGCGCAGCGGCTCAGCAACAGGGTGGGATTCGAGCCCAGGCCATGCCACTGGGGACACAGGACACCGTGACGAGGGCGGCCCCAGGAGCCACGTTCAGGGATGCTGCCCCGTCCCGCCCCACGTGAGACTCGCAGAGCTAACCCGGCGGCCCCTCCTCCAGAGTCGCCCCGGCTGGGGCTTCTCCCTCCGATTGCTCCTGGGCCCCCGGCCACCCCGGGTCCTGGGCCCCAGCCCCCCAGCCCCAATCAGGGTCATCGGGCCTCTGCGTCCCGCCCCGTACTCTCCCCAGGAGCTCGGCCGAGGGGGTCCGAGGCGCCTGCACTCCGCAGCACCCCGTGCGGTCCCCCCACCCCCAAGTTTCCACTCCCCAGGACACTCCCCACCACTGCCCCTTCCGGCAGCGTCCACGCCCCGGTGACGGCGGAATTCCCCCGGCTTCTCGGACACGCCGCCCCTCCCGCTCACACCGCCATCTCCCGTCCTCACGGCAGGAGGACCCCTCTGCTTCCAGGGCCAGGATAACCGCGTCGGTCGACGTGGGTCCCTCCGGCCCAGTGGTCCCCTGGACGGCACCCGGTCACAGGATCGAGCCCCAACGCGGTCGGGCACCCGGAGACCAGCATCCCACACCACGGCCCTACAGCTCCCAGCTGCCCCGGCGTGCGGTCTGCCCCCGGACACTGCTGCCACCCTCTGCGTGCCCTCGCCCGGGGCACCTTCCTCTTCTCTGCACGAGCCACTCACCACCTCACTCCTAACGCTGCTGTCACCGCTGCCCCGTTGCTGGACGCTGGGGCGATACACGCCCCGAGGGACACCGGGCAAAGGCCAGGGACTCTGCTCGGCCCCCTCCAGCGGCCCCTGGCGGAGGGGAGAGCCGCGAGAGGTCCCCACCCCCGTCACAGGGGAGCCGCACACCTTTCCCCCGCCGTGAGGGCGGCCAGCTTCGCCTCCCCGGCCTGCGGCTCCGACGGGTCGTCCAGGATCCTCTGCATCTGCTGCTCGAGCTCGCGGGGCTTCAGCAGCCTGCCGTCGTGGTACAGCCAGACCTTGAAGTAGCGCCCTTTGTGGAACACGACGATGTGCTTGCTGTCCCTCACGTGCTGGATGGTGTCTGGGGGGGACGCGAGACACAGAACCCGCGCGCACGGGTTAGGGGGAGGTGGGGGAGTTGCCCCAGGCAGGCCCGGAAAGACGGCCCGCAGCCCAGGGGACACCGCGGCCCCATCGCCCGTCGGCGGCCCGCGCCCAGTAAAGACAAAGGGACAAAGGGAATGCTCCGGAAGGGACTGTCATGAGCCGAAGCTGATACACTCTCAGGTGGTCCACGCGAATGGGCCGGCGTCCCCGACGCTTCCTTCGCCATGTCCTTGCCATGGCATAAGGGTGGAACGTGCCGGTCCCTCCCGCCCCCTGCCCCCCGCCCCGAGGGACCCAGGACGCGCCACACGCTCGCTCACCTGTTTCCTCGCCTGGGATCCGGGAGGTGTTGAACATCCTCTCCCACTGAGCGGAGCACAGCGGGACCGTGGACCCCAAGAGGAGGATCTGTGAGTGACAGGAGGACGTCACTCACCGCCGCAGCTCGAGGCGGGCCCGCGGCCTGCGCTCGCACACGGCCCGCCTGACGCATCTCCCCCCAGCTCCGCCCGGGACTCCGGCCCCAGGCCAGGGCACCTCTCCCGCGTGGCTCCTCACAGGACGTCCCCGTTCACCACTCACGCCAACACCGACCCTTAAACCCCAGGGGCGGCTACGAAAGAGGGGAACGAAGGGCCTCGCTCTCCTTGAGCCGTTCCCCAGCTGGATTTCTCTCCTCCAAAGTAGGAGTTTCTTCTTCCAGGGGCAAACGGCAGCGCCGGAGTGCACCCCGCATACAGCCACGAGGACACAGGAGGAGAACGGAACCCCCAGATGGTCACGCAGAGGGCAAGAAGCTAGGCCCACCGCGCCCTCGGGAAAAGGGCGCGCCCTGTACGAGTCCATTGACCCAAAGCTTTGGAAAATGCAGCGTCGTCGAGGGTGACAGGGAGAGGGTCGGGGACCACCTGGCGGGTGACGGGTGGGGAAAGGGCGACGAGAGGGAGGGAGGGAGGGGGACAGGGTAGGGAGGGAGCACAAGGGCGCACGGGGGACCCTCTCTGGGGTGATGGACGTGTCCACTCCCTCGATGGCGGGGATGGATGAATAGGGGGTGTGTGCGTGCATGTGTGTCAGCCCAAAAAGCCGTTTTAAAAGATTTTTCCCAAAAAGAAGCCGTGTGTCGCTCACTGGCTTGATTTCCTCGCGGTCCACTTGGCGCCTGTACAGCAGGATGGCGTGGATGGCGTTGCCGGCGCGCGCCGCCTGGACGTGCGTGGGCAGCACGTACAGCAAATCCTGCAACGGGAGACCCGCGTCAGCAGGGGGCACGTGCCCGGGAAGGGACGGGCGGCCCGAAGGCGCCGCAGAGCGCCTGGCCGCCGTGGAGGCGTCCCCTGCGCGCGGCGCGCGGCACCTGCTCGGCCAGAAAGCCACGCGCGACGATCTTCCCACGCCTGGCCACTTCCGCTTGCTCTCGTGTCCTGGAGGACAGATTCCCCCCGCCCCCGGTCACTGTAGGGCTATTCAAGGTAGCGGCAGATTTTAGAATTAAATTTTAAACAAATAGACGCTTTAAAAAGGTGACGGCACGGGTGTCCCGGACGTCTTCACGGGACGCATTTTCTTTTTTTTAAAGCGGAAATAAGAGCGGACAGTTAGGAAGTTTCCTGAACGAGAAGGGACCCGAAGGCATCATCCAGCCTTTCGTGTGGCGCGGTGCCGCGCCCGCGGCTTTTCTACATTGTGAGACCCGTTCCTGCAAGTCGGTTCCCATGACTGGACGTCGGGGACGGGGGACGCAGGCCCACACCACGGTGGGAGGCAGCGTGTCCCCGACGAGGCAGGAAAAGTGTCTTTGGGGGAAACAGACGTTGACGTCTTCGGAAACGCAAAGGATGCGAAGGACAGAGCTTTCTGTCAGAAAGAAGGTGTGTGTCCCACACCAGCCAGCCTTTTACAAGCCTGAGGCTGCTTCCGACGGGAAGAAAAAGTTACAAGGAAAAAGAGGAGGACAATTTCTGAAAGAGAAAAACACGAAAAACACTAAAAAGAAGCTTCAAAGGAAGCGAAGGACGGAAAGAAAAGGAAGCAGAAAGGATTCGATCCGCCAGTTGTTAATTCAGCAGAGACCCCAAACCCCAACCCGGGGCTTCTGAAAACGGGGCGTGTGCCGTCCCGGACCATAATGTCCCAAAAGACAAAGACACGTGACCCCCTGGTCCCTCAGGGCATAGGACGAAGCTGAGGGGAGGCCGGGGGGGGGGCACACCCTAGGCCAACCCCATATCCCGAGACCTTCAGCCTCGTGGGGCTTCAGGCACGAGGTCCCGAGGTCCCCAGTGGATGGAGGAAGCAGGCCCAAGTGCCCCGGCTCCCGCAGGGCCACCACCCAGCGGCCGGGGGACGACTCACCATGGCGTAGTAGTTGCTGTTCACCATGAGCGGGCCGCGGCCGCGGAGGTAGATGTACTCCTCCCACCAGTCGCTCACCTGTGGGTGCGAACGGGCACGGCGAGCGTCAGGGAGGAGGTGCCCGAGGCGGGGCACGCGGTGCAAGGACGGCGACAAAGGGAAAGCGTCTTCGTGGGGGTCGTGACAGCTGGACGGGAGAGCGCCTTCGTCTGACGGTTTAACAATCCGGGCCAAATGGAAAACAAGCGACGGTGCTTGCCGGTTCCCAGCACTCCCATCCGAAAGGGCGTCACCCCCTCCTCCCGGGGCTGCTGGTGTCACCCCCCGCCTCCCGGGGCTGCCCGGTGTCACCCCCCGCCCTCCCCGGGCGGCCCGGCGTCACCCCCTCCTCCCGGGGCGGCCCGGCGTCACCCCCTCCTCCCCGGGCTGCCCGGCGTCACCCCCCGCCTCCCGGGGCTGCCCGGCGTCACCCCCTCCTCCCCGGGCTGCCCGGCGTCACCCCCCGCCACCCCGGGCGGCCCCCCGTCACCCCTCCTCCTCCAGGGCTGCCCAGCGTCACCCCGCCTCCCCGGGCTGCCCAGCGTCACCCCTCCTCCCTGGGCTGCCCAGCGTCACCCCGCCTCCCGGGCTGCCTGCTGTCCCCCTCCTCCCGGGCTGCCCAGCGTCACCCCGCCTCCCAGGGCTGCCCGTGTCACCCCCGCCTCCCAGGCTGCCCGGCGTCACCCCGCCTCCCGGGGCTGCCCGGCGTCACCCCCTCCTCCCCGGGCTGCCCGGCGTCAACCCCCCTGCCTCCCGGGGTGGCCCGGCGTCACCCCCTCCTCCAGGGCTGCCCAGCGTCACCCCCGCCTCCCGGGCTGCCCGGCGTCACCCCGCCTCCCCGGGCTGCCCGGCGTCACCCCCCGCCTCCCCGGGCTGCCCGGCGTCACCCCCCGCCTCCCCGGGCTGCCCGGCGTCACCCCCCGCCTCCCCGGGCGGCCACCTCTCCCTCCCGCAGGGCCTCGGTGCTAAACCCCAGCGCGTTCACGCTGCCGATTCCTCCGTGCGTACGGGCAGCTCCACGCGCAGACACTCACGTAATTGGTAGCCCACCAGGACTTCAGCTTCAGGTACCACTGTAGTCTGGGCCCCAGGCCGACGGCAAAGTCGTGGGCCAGGGCCGTCATGCGCTGGAAGTCCCCCTCCTTCATGAGAGGCTTCACCGATTCCAGGTACTGCGGGCGGCGAGAGGAAAGCAGAGGCGGGTTCAAGCGCGCGGCGTCCTTGGGGGAAACCGTCTTCAGGGGGTTCGAAAGTCTCCCCCACGTCGGGGTTTGCCGGCCCTCACGCGAGCCGGCGGACGCCAAGGCGGGTGATGGCACAGAGGAGGGGCCGACGACGGAACGTCCTCGTCTCTTCTTGGCGCCACAAGCTCCCCGGAGCCTGCATCGGCACAGTCGCCAGCGTGGCTCGCAGATCATTCGGAAGGGAACCTGGACGGGGCTCCCTCCCCGTCACCTGGCCCCTAACGAGGGCTCCCGTCCCGCCTACGCTGCCGCACCAGGGCGGGAAGGAGGAGCCGGCCGGGATTTGCACGGCCCTGTGTGTGTGAAGGCCCCTGACGCCGCAGAAGCGCACACTTGGAAACGGTCACTGTCATGGGAGGCACGCGATTCCCGCGATCGAAACGATTAGGGGCGCGAGGCGGCAGAACCGCTGAACCGGACCCGAGGAGCGAACTGTGCGGTACGTGACTCATATCTCCGTCGAGCTGGTGAAATTTTTCTGCCAAGTGGTGTCGCTATCAAATACGATGCTTTCATGTTAAAATACACGTGTGTACGCACACCCCAGAGACGCGCGGATACGTCAGGAAAGAGAATAAGGAAGGCCAGCCCTACAAGGTGCCGGGCTGGGAGCGAACACAGCCGACGACAGCACGCCAGCGCGCGGCCAACCCCCACGACGACGGGCACAGCGGGCGTCCCCGGGAGCCGACGCCGGGCCTACCCTCTTCACGGTGTCCTTCACGGCCGGGACCGGCAGGCGTGGCAGGGAGGTCTGGAAGCTGTACAGCATGGGCTTCCGGCCCGAAAAGATCTTGACCATACACTTGAAAAGAAAAGAAAAAAGGAAGGAAAAGGAGGCACGTTTTTAAGGATGAGACTTCGCGGAAGACGCGACACCCGTTCGCGGGCGGGCGGGCGGGCGTCCGCGGTCCGCCGACGGGTTCACCGCTTTGTTTTCCCGCTTGGCCATGGTCTGTCCCCACCGCACAGGCCGTCGCGGACAGACAGGCGGCCCCACATGAAAACCAGGCGGAGTGGAAGTCCAGATGCGACAAAGCGTCGCGATGTCCCCGCCTGGCTGGGGGGAGGGGAGGGGGCGGCAGTCTCCGGGCAGGGCCCGGCCCCGGCGCCGTTGGGATCACAATCTGGCCGCCCTGCCCCACGTGAGGCGGGTCCGCTACCTGCTTCTGCGAGGCCCTGGCTTTGGGGACTGGCTCGAGGCTCCGGCCAAGGACTGAGCTAGGTGTCTGGATCCGAAGCCCACCCCCGGGGAAGCCACGCGCCCCCTCGGGCACCGGCAAGCCTAGTGGACGGCACACGCTCGCCTGCCATGGGTCGGCCTTTGCTCCGGGCTGGAATAACCTAAACTTTGTGCGACAATTTGGTCATCTCGTGCCGACCAGGCCACCGAGACATGTCTAGGGCTTGTGTGCGTGTGGGCGAAAGAGGGGATCCTGATGCTAAAACGCGCTGGGGCTCCACTGGACGTCAGCCGTGATCGTCACCCCACGGGGATGTACCGGGAACCCTCTCTGATTGACACCCCACGGGATGTACCGGGAACCCTCTCTGATCGTCACCCCACGGGGACGTACGGGGAACCCTCTCTGATCGTCACCCCACGGGGACGTACGGGGAACCCTCTCTGCAGCGCCCCCGGGGGTTAAATTCCGCTTCTCTGGAGCTCAGACAGCTCAGTCCAAGCGACAGCAGACGTCGGTGTGGGAAAGAGTCAAAGGCAGGGGTACGCGCTGGGCTCGCCCACGGGGCGGCACCCCGGTGTCTCCCATCGGCGGACGCCTGGGATGGCAATCGGCCTGCGATGGAGTCAGCACCGAAACTGGGACAGCACCCTCGCTCACGGCCGCCGACCGACACCCGGGCTAGGGGCCGCAGAGAGCTGGGGGACACACTGGACGCTCAGGGTGCGTCAAGGAGACCTGGTCGGCCTGGTCAGCCAGGGAGACCAGCTAACGTCCAAGCCCAGGTGGGAGAAGCTACCGAGAAGTGGACGGACGATGCTTGCACTCGATGGCTGACCCGGGTGACACGCCCAGCAGACGTGAGGACACAACGCTAAAGAAAAGCACTCTTTGGCCTAAACGCACGCGTCGTGGCGAGTCGGGGCCTCTCCAGCACTTAGAGGTCACCTCCCCGGTCACCAGCCAAGGGTCAAAGGAGGAAAAGGTCCCGGGAGGACGCCCCTTTCACACGTAAAAGCCACCCACACGGGAGACACTAGGCTGAGTGAGATGAGCCAGACACAGAAGGACGAACACGCGTCATGCATGGCCTCGCCGGCCTGCGGAACCTAAAACACTCCGACGCGTGGACGCGGCAGCCAGAGCGGTGACCGCCGGGGCCGGGGACCAGCGGGGCTGCTGGGGAAAAGGCACGCGATTTCAGTTCCAGAAAATCAACGTGTTCCGGAGGGCCACTGTCCGGCACGGGCCCAGGAGTGACCGCATGGGCCCAGGAGTGACCGCACGGGCCCAGGAGTGACCGCACGGGCCCTGGAGTGACCGCATCAATCTCCGCCGCGGGGCCAGATCGCGTGTCAAGGGCTCTTCCCGGGAGAGGGGAATAAAAGGGGGGACGTGAGGGAACCCCTGGGGGAGAAGGGCTTCCCGGGCGCACACGTGTCCCCGTGCACAAACGGCCCGGGCTCCCGCGTCGCGTGTCAAGCCCCCCCCCTTTAGCGGACGGGATCGGACGGCGCACGCCGGGTCGGCACCCAGGGCACGGCGCGCTTACCATCCAGACTTTGGTGGCGCGGCTCAGTTTGCCGTGCTCGGCGAACATCCAGCCGTGGTAGGACAGCAGCACCTTCAGGGAGTAGCGCATGGTGACGATGAGGGCCACCCACAGGCCTGTGCCGAAGATGACGCCGCTGACCACGTTCTTCGTCTGGCTGGACAGGTAGCCGCTGCCGGGACGGGACGGGACAAGCCGCGGACGCGTCAGCGAGCGGAAGAGGCGGTGGGTGACCGGCCCGCGGGACGCTAGGCGCCACCGGCCGCTGATGCCAGTGACACCGCAGGCCCGGGGCGGGGACCAGAGTCGGGCCTGAGCGGAGGGGACGGGCACAGTGGCCAGCAACTCAGATGCGGGCCTTGAAACGAATGCCACCCCTCCCCCCACTTTGGTGGTCTTCAGAGCGAACCCGGGCTGGTTTGTGTAATGAGTGGGGGGAGGCACATCTCCCTCTGGGGTCTGGGGACGACGACGACGGAGGCGACGTGGGAGGCTGAGGCCAGTGAGACCCGCATCAGACCCGCATCGCCTCAGCCGGCCGGTGGGCTCACAGCCGGGCTCACAGCCGTTCCCTGCCACCCCCATCCCGCTCCCCATTTCTTCTCTTGAACCATGAAGTTCGCTGTTTCGCATAAAAACTCAGAGCGTTTAGCAAAAATATCACCTCAAGGATTTGTGTCGAAAATGCCTGTTTTTGATCTCGGCAGGACTATTCATCACGTGTAAACCAAGGAACCGACCCCATAAAACGATGATTTAAATAAGAAAGACGACGCGGTTTCATTTGCTAAGGAAAGGGATGCATTTTCCGGCAGAGACGAGACTTTAGGACTTTAGAAACGAGAAGAAATGGAGCTATTCGCCCCGCTGTTGTGCTTCTGCTTTTAGCTTCAGTTGTTTGGGGAGCCACAGAACGTTTACAGAAAAAACACTGAATGTGCTCCAAATCATTAAAAAAAAAACCACTGCATTTTGGAAACCTCCAGTCTAACACGTCCCACGCTTAAGGGACGCAGAGACAGGCACCTTCACGGGGAAGTGCTTCGGCTTCACGGCCCGGAACTTTCCGGAACCTGTCAACTCCCGGCGGCGCCTGGAATCGGCGTCTCTCCTGGGAACCTACGCGTTGCTCTCCGATCATCCCACCCGCACGCGGACCTGGACTCGGGGGCCTACGTGCTACCCACCTCCCCGAGTCACAGAAATCGCACGGGGTCGGAGCACGAACAAGCAAGTAAACGGCAGGCTCAGGACCGCCTGCACACACAGGGGTCGCGCTTGCATAGAAAAAGGGGCATCAGAGCTTCCTGTAAAGATCGCCGTCCTCCGAGGCCGCAGGGGATGGACGCCACCCGAGCCGGTGAACGCAGCCACCCGTCTCCCTCCCACAAAGACCGTTCCGGAACAGCCCTTCAGCCTGCTGACCCTGGCCCTTGACCTGGCCTTTCTAAATGCGGGACAGGGATGGCCCAGTTGCGAAGAGGGACGAGGAAACAAATCTTATAAAGACCCAGATTACAAGGGCTTTAAATAGCCCACGCTTCGAAACGCGACCCAGCGGTCGGAGGCGGCCCACGCGCAAAAGTAAAGGAAAAACCCTCTGTGAGACCCACAGAAGCCGAAAAGCAGGTAGGAACGGCACCGGGCGTGGGTGCAGTGAGCCGTCCGCGGGCCTGCGCCCCGGGAACAGAGGCCAGGGCAAGGGGTGACGAGGGACGGGCCCCAGCCGCCCGGCCCTGGGGCAGACCAGGGACTCGGGCAGGTGTCCGGGTCAGGCACGCTTCCCATAAAAGGACAGGGGTTTGCTTCTGCGCCCTGGGGACACACGAGGCCCGAGCCAGTTCTTAGGGCTACGGGCCGCTGGGCTGGGGTCTCAGGGCCGCTGGGTGGACTCTCAGGGCCACGGGGCTGGACTCTCAGTCACTCCCGTGAGTCCGGGGGCTTCCGAAGAAACAGTATTTAAATCCAAACAACCCGTAAGGTGCCTCTGTTTAGCTTAGGCCGACCCCAACCCCCCACTGCAGACACGGCCCGGGCACCGAGGGGGCACACCCGGCTGCGTCTCGTCCTTTACAGACGTCATCCCCACCCCATTCCACCCCCACTCCTGGCCCGACAACAAACAAGGCCGACTACGGGACGAGGACGTGGGGATCACTATGTTCGTGGGGACCATGAGGTTCACGGGGAGTGGGCGCCCGGACACCGGCCCGGGTCACGAGGAAAGAGCTGGCACGAGAATGGAGGTGGAAGCGTCACGTCGAGCCCGCAACGGGGACGGACGTCAGGACACCCCCAGCAAAGCCAGCCCGGGCCCGTCCTGCACAACCCGGGGGGGGGGGCACGGCTTACGTCGTGTCGAGGGTCCGGTTGATCTTTGCGATGATTCCCAGCGAGGGGTCGACCTTGGCATACATCGTCGACATCACGCCCACCACCACGATGAGCCAGCTGGAGGGGCTGGCGGGGTACACGCCGGTGATGACGCCGTTCTGCAAACAGACCCGGGTGAGCCGCGCCTCTCCCGCCGAGTCGCCCCCCGGGGAGGCGTCTGCAGCGTCCGGCGGCTGAGCGACCGCACGGTCACCGCGGGAAAGCGACCCCAGAACCCCCGCCCGTCGCTGCCCCCACGTCTGTCCAGCTCCTTCCCATGAGCGAAAGCGTCCGTCAACGTTTCCCCGAGTGACACGGTTGAATCGCCCGAGGGGCGGGTTTAACGCAGAGCCCAGGCGCCACCCGGACTCGCTCGGGACACCGTGAGGGTTACGGGCGTCACTGAGCCCAGCATGAAGTCCTCTCTCCCAAACCTGCCACCCCCGGGATGCCCACCCGCACCCCCACCCCCAATCGGGACACCTCTCGGCCCCGAGCCACAAGAGACCTCACTCCACGTGGGGAATCTGTCGTAAGGGGAATCCGCCAGCCCGCCCCGCGCACCCCAAAAAGCAGAACCGAAGAACAGCGGGAGGGGAAAGGAGGGACACATGAGCCCAAACGGGCAAATCGCTGCCCACGGGAGAGTCCGGGAGGCCGGTGGGGCGGCTCGATTAGGCTGAGCTGGACGGAGGCAGGAAGGTTCTAGATAGACTGCCCCCTGCGCTGATCATCGCGTTGGTCACCGCCTTGGTCAGGCAGAGCCGGGCGCTGTCCCGCAGCGGACGCTTCCGCACCCATGGGCCTCGCTTTCTCAGCCGTGCTATGGGGTCCTCGGAGGGCGACATTCCCACTGGGGTGACACGTGGCCGCCCCCCTGCACCCGGTTTTATTTTCCTCCGCCTGAAGGCGGTGAGAGCTCTCGGCCAGGCAGGCGGGCAAAGCGTCACGTCCGGGCAGGTGGCACTCTCCTCCACGTCCGGTGAATGGCACCAGCCAGGGACGGGTGTGACCGGCCATGCCCCTGGGCCCGGGGACACCGGCCCCACTGTCACGGCTCCGCCCAGCAGGTGACTCGCCCTACACCCCCGTCCCGAGTGGCCCCGACGGGCGCAGCGAGCCCGCCAGACGAGAAAGGGTTGCGTGGGGACACACTCAGCGTGTGCCCAACACCGAAGCCCAGCGGCGTGCCCACCTTGAACCTGATGAACTTCTTCTTCCACGAGTGCAGCCCGGACAGGTAGATCTGCTTCAGGGCCTCGTGGCTCAGCCGCAGGTCGATGCCGTCGGGCGTGACGGTGAACTGGAAGGCCACGGCCTGGTGGGCTTCCGCCATCTTCGCGGTCTCCTGCACCGAGGAGGGCAGACTGTGACCCCGGGCGGGAGAAAGCGCGCAGGCAGGCGCGTCAGGCCTTGCGGATGGGAGGTTCCCCCCCCCCCCCGCGGGACAGACCTGACGTTCTCCACCAACGGGTCCGATTGCGTGGTTGCACGTTCCCCGTCCCCAGCCTGTCCAGGTGCCCCTGCTGAGCGGCCCTGGGTCATCGGCGAAGGCTGGGCGAGAAGCCCCTCACCCCTGGCCTGGCCTCCGGGCCCGTGGAAACCCTCACCCCTGACCCCCGGCCCTGGCCAGTCCCCAGGGTGACCCCTCCAGGCCACCAGCCCAGGCCGTCTAGCCACTCGCCAAGGCTGAAGCATGTGCCATCCCTGCCACCAGCCTCCCGGAGGCCACAACGGCCCCGAACCCTTCGGGAAGGACCAGACGGACACCCAACACCGCGCTTGGTGACTGAGAAACCTTTTGGGAACGTGAAAGATGCTACGAACGCCAGGCACAGAGGCCTCAGGGCGGAGCCGGGCCTTCCTCCTCGGAGGCTGTGACCAGAACCAAACTCGGCGCGAGGGGTGGACATCCCCGGAGCGCCCGTCCCTACCCCCCGCTCCGGCTGCCCCCCACGCGCCCCACTCCTGGCAGAGGAAACACATGTCAATGCAGGGGCCTCGGCATCTGCCGTCCGTTCCTCGTCTCCCTCCCATCACCTGGCTCCTGCCCGGCCTCCTGTGGACACATGGCCCCCAGAGGCCGCAGTCTCTTCCCTCGCGGCCTCCCCTGGCCCCGGCCGGCCCCTCCGCCACCTTCTGGAGGCGACTGACTGAGCGACCGCCCCGCCTCGCCCGGAACTGTCCGCACAGAGCGCCGCGTGGGAGAGAACCAGGCCTAGAAGATCTGAAGCCGCGCGCGGGTTTCCTCATCCCACGCGACCTTCCTGCTCCCGCTCAGCCACGCCTGTCACGCGTGTGCAGAGGCAGGACCCATCCCCGTCGACGGAAAACCCCGTTCCACAGCTGCCCAGTGCGGAAAGCCGGGCCAGCCTCGCCTCCAGCGCTCGGGGCAAACGACTCCACGGGCAGGCCCCCGAGGGGCGCCCAGCTTTCACCCATTCGTCTGTGACGCGGGTGTCTGTTGGCGGCCTCCCCTGTGCCAGCCGTGACGGGGTCGAGATGCCGGCGGGAGACGTCCCTCTGCCCACCCCCAGCTCCGACAGGGCGGCAGAGAGAAGAGGGGCGCCTGAGCGGATCCATCGGGTGACACTGTCGCCCAGGGGAGGGATCAGCTAGGAGGCAGGCCTTTCGGGCTCGAGGTGGACGAACCTGTGCAAGGACTGGAGGTAGAGGTCAAGGGCGTGGCACCTGGGGTCAAGGGCAGGATGGTTGGGGGTCAGGGCTGGTGGCTAACGTTCAGGACGGGCAGGGGCACGGGTCGCGCCTCCTCTGCCCGCCCACGCGTCCACCCTTGAGCTCCACTCACACTGGAGACCCCTCGAACGGACCGTCCTCTTGCGGCATTAAGGAATGACAAGTGTCGGGCATCGCGGTCGTCTCCGGACGGTGGCCGCTGCCTATTGGCATTCCGGCCTGGAACGGTGACCGACTCGAGTTTACGTTTATCACGTGAGTCTGGGATTTGCCTCGGAATCACCGGGGCTGGGGGCATGGCCTGGCGGAGGTGTGAACCGGCCACGCGTGAGACCCGGTGGCGCTGGCGGCCGAGCGCGGCCCCGCACGCTGGCGTCCCTGCTTCCGCGCGTCTGTGATCGTCTCTACTGATTTCTCAGGACACGTTTAACGAAACACCTGACACAGCCGTCGGTGCTGAGTCCCGCCCACACCTGCGGACGCTTTTCCAAGCCCCTGACCCTCTCGAGCGCCCCCCGGCGACCTTGTGGGAAGCAAGCCATGCCCCTGCACTTGACCGCAGCGTCTGCCACACGGAGATACCTCTCGGCCCACCCAGCTGCACCTGGTTTAACGACAAAAGAGCAAGCACGAGGCCGCCTGTCGCGTCGCCGGGCCCGCTGCCCCATGGCACCATCACAGGGACTGCCGCCACCGCGCACACACGCCACCTGCTACCTTGTGCCCAGGTGGGTGTGGGTGGGCCGGACCACACTGCTCTGCCTCTTGTGCCCGAGTCACCGCCGAACGGCAGCCAGAGTAGCGGACGACACGGCCGCCATCGTTTCTCAGAGGCCGACTGCAGCCCCTCAAAAGAAACCCAGTGCCGAGTCGCCAGGCTGCAGGGTCCCTCAGGTCCCTGAAACGAGCGACCTTTTTCTTCAAATGGAAACGCACAGGAGGGGTCAGTGGGTAAAGCCAATTGCCCTGCTCCCTCCTCTCCTCGACCCTAAAGGTTGGCGGGCTCCCAGGTCAGTTTGAAAACCCCTGTGACAACAGTCGAAACGTTCCCTGCTTTGACCCATGCACCCGGCCAAGAGGACGCCACCCTGTCCCTCCGGGTGTGACACCTGCTGAAGGACACCGGATCAGGCGTGCCCCACGCTGGCACAGGCGCCTGGGGCGGAGGCAGCCCTGCGGCGGCCACCACGTGGGCGGGCCCTCCCCACACCTGGCCCGTTCACCTGCCTCGGGCACTAACCACCTCCAGGTGAAGCGTGCGGGGCGGGGGCGCGGGATCCGGCTCCAGGTGGGAGGAGGCAAGTCACTCACTAAATCGTGGACAATCGGAGGGGGGGACGGGGACCTCACAGGAGCCCCGGTGAACGTCACCGCAGTACACAGCGAGCGGTCTAGGGCGTGGGCGCTGCAAACACAGACGGGGACAGCATCGCCGACGGCCGCGGCCCAGAACGCGCGGCTGCTGCTCTCCGGCCACGCTGACGTGGGACGGCCCTGGCTCCACGGCTGCTTTCCCGGCCGGGCCTCCCTGGAGTCCCAGGACACCCCTGCCCAGGCCGGGCGTGGCTGTCAGCCCAGTGGGAACCCCGACACGCTGAGAGCGGAGGGCCCAGGGGCCAGCTGGCCGGCCGGGCCTGCGGCTGGATCCGGGCCACCTACCAGGGCGGCCTCTCCTCTCGTGGCCATGGCAGGGCCCGGGGTCAGCTGAGGCCGAGGGCTGGACTCAACTGAACGGGCAGTCTCCACGCCCGCCACGTCCAGGCCCCGCTCCCCTCCCCGATGAGGTCTCCAGGCGCACAGACCGTCTCAGAGTTTATCTGCCGCCGCCACGGCCGCTGCCACTCACCGCTGTCGTCCGAGCTGGGGGGTCACCGTCCCCCTTCCGGGCCCTCTGTGGCCACGGGCCCCGCCTGGGGCTTTATCACTTGGCTCTGCGTCTCTACTACTGATGTCAGAACAAGTCAAATGAGGAGGCACCCTGCCATCTTACCCCCCCCCCACACACACACACATGGATCCTCCGGCCTCCTGGCTCCTGGGCCGGGCGGGAGGCAGGCACAGCCTGCTGGTTCAGAGAGGAACTCGCCGCCCCCCCCCACCTAGGCGCCCAGCTACCTGGGTGGAGGTGGCTTCCCCGGGGACAGAGATCCCTGGCACAGCCGTGGGGACCCACCTGCACGGCACAGCGTGCACCTGCGCCCTGAGTTCTCAGGCGGCTGCAGGAGAGAACGTGTGCTGGTGGGGGGAGGAGGGGGGCGGGGAGAAAGGCCGTAAAGAAATGAGAAGATACAGACCAGAAGGAAAGGACACTCGGCCTCCCCCCACCTGTGTCCGTCCCTGTCCCTCAAGTCAGCAGGAGCAACGACCTGAGGGGACAGGGTGAGCGAGGCACCTTCTGGGGACGCAGGCTGGCTGCCCCTCCCCCAGGTCTGGCTGGGTGACAAGCGAAGACGACCTTGGGGGACTGCTCGTGAGGTGAGGCCCCCCCTTGCCGTGCGCCCCGTGGGGCTGTGGACCCGTTTACCTTCCCGCAGGACGGAAACCACTTCTGGCAGGTGCGGTGGAGCCCCCAGCTGGCGCCCCCCCGGACAGCGAGCTGGCAGCGGGGCCTGAACGCGGGGCAGCAGGTGCCGCCTGAGAAATCATGAGGCCGCTAAGGGGGACAGGCGCTCCAAGGTCCGCGCAGAGCACGTAAGCATCTTAGGCTAATCGGATTTCAGAAAAAGCCCCGGATCCGGAACGAGACGCTCTGGCTGAGCACAGGGACCTATTTATTGCGACTTTTAAAAATTCACGTCTCTGCGCTGCGCGTTGTAAAAACCCTCACCTCCGATCTCGTCCGTGGCTGTTCCCTACCCTTCCCTACCCGTCCTCCCTGCCCCCTCGGCCAGGCCCAGGGGCCTGTGAACGCCGCCTCCCGGCTGGAACACCTTCTGTTATTTTTTTGTTTTTTTCCCCCATTTCTACCTTCCAGCTACGCACCTAGCTCCCCTCAGTTAGAGCTCGCTCTGCTGAGCCCTTGAACTGTGGAGTTCTCGGGAAAGTAACCTCACAGGGTCATCCCCTTCTACCTGGGCAGGCAGGTCAGGGTGGCAGTCACGCCTCGGGCCTTTCACTTTTAGTAAAAGCTTTCATCTTTGCCTCAAGCCCGCCTTGTGGGTTAATTAGCATCTCACCTTTGGAATAAGTCCCCACCCTGGAGAGGGAGAGCTCAGAACCGTGTTAACGGCCCCTCCAGGTGGGGCCCCCACCCGACTCACCAGAAGTGATGTCCGGACTGGGAGAAAGTGGGGGAAAGTGGAAACTGCTTCGCTGCGCCATGTGGTCATTTAATCCCTGCTTTGTCCTCCCGCTCCCCGCACCTCCACGTTCTTCCTTCCGTCCCCTCCTTAATCTCAAACGCACAAAAGAAACTGCAAAAACGGTCCCTCTCTGGGGCATCTGAGATCTTGTTCCCTGGCACAGGTCGTCCGTCGGTTTGGCTCAAATAAACCCTTAATGAGAATTCCCTGCAGGTTTAAATGCTTCTTTCAGCAACGGGAACCACAGCCCCAAAACGCGAGGATCCTACCCCTCACGTGCAGCACTGTCATCTGCCCTCGCCGACCGGGGACTGTCACTGTGTTCTTCGCTGAATCTCCCAACATCGGTTTAAACTGAACGTCAAAAGAACGGTCCTGCTGGGAAACGCTGCGACGTCGCCTTCAATTTCAGTAGGGTCACCTTAATTTTAATAACTTGGCCCACTGTCTCCCCCCCCAAATCCTCGGCCAATCAACAGGTCTGTGCTGGGTGCCTCACCTGTGTCCACTTCGTCGTTTTTCACAATCAATTCCTTTTTAACCTAAAACCTTCGACCTCAGAGACCAGAGGCCTGCGAAGCCTAACGCTGGCCACATGGTCAAGAGGCCGTCCATGAGACGGGTCCGTTCCCCTCAAGGAGGGGAGCAGGCCGACCCGGCTGGGATGCCATCCCCGCTGGCTGTGCCCCGGTCCCAAAACCATTAACGAAGGGAGGTGAATGACAATCAAAATGCAAAGTGTGGTGCCAGATTTCCACACACGCCCCGGGGACTGAGATGTAGAAACCATTTCCCTGACATGAAACAAACAGTAGGACTTGCCATGTCACGCAAATGGTCCTCCTAGAAACCGAAATGTGCAACTAAGTTTTGTGCCGCCGGGAGTCTTTCAACACAGCCTGGAAGATCGACAGATGAAGGGATAATCTCTCCGCATCTCCTGGTGCTGTAGGGCCGCGGGTGCCTGATTCGCAGGTAGATGGGCCCACACGTGAACTTCTGTGATACGATCAATGACGACACAAAACACCCTTTCTACTAAATTCTGGCATCTGCCAGACGATGTCTCTATTTCAGCTTCGTTAGACACTTAATTCCCACTGGAACCCCAGGAAATGGGGACTGCCGCCACGAATAAGAAAACCAAGGCGAGGCTGGGCCAAGGTCATTGCTCGCAAACAGCAGAAGTGGGCCTCAGGTCCAACTCCAAAGGTCACGTGCTTACCTGCCAAGTGAAACGGGAGGCACTCTGCGGGAACGATTCCCCCTCAGACTCCTACAGTTACAAAACAGACACAAACCCAGGTGACTCCGTTGTAACCCAAATGATGCGAGTGTAGCCAGCAACACAAGGCAGTGACGACAGCTCTAAAACGACCCGCGTGCCCATCTTCCCACTAGAATCACCGGCACCGAGTGGCTGTGACACTCAGTCGACAGCAGGCCAACACTCAAGTAGCGGGGACGCCAACCGCTGTGCTGGATGGAAACCCTGGAAGAAGGGACAGCTCAGTGCAGCACGAATACCAGGCAGGGCCTCCAGGAGCACAACCCGTACCCCCTTTTGCAGGGAAAGACAGGCTGGATGACACTTGGGCCATCACCCCTGGAAAAACTCCTGAGAGAAGACACCACTGCACGGAGAGAATCCGGAGCGCCATCATTAGCGGAGGGCAGAGCAGTTACCACTCACAACGTCTTCTCCTGTGGCCTGGTGACCCACGCGCAGGAGCATCCCATCGGGCACGCTGTCCCCCAGGACGGGCCCTAAGGTGGGGCGACCACATCCCTGGCACACATGACTGCCAAGGAGGCACCCAGGCTGGCCTCGGCACTGCTGCCCAAAGCCCATCAGGGAAAGTACCAGGAAGGTTCTAGAAGGCGTCACCAGCCCAGGGGATTTCCCTACTCAGGCCCGTGCAGAAGAAAGGGCTTCCTTGCCCAAGGCCCCAAGTGCAGGACTGCAGGCTGCTGGGGAAGGCGTGTACCTGCCCGAACGGGTCCCTGAACCTGTCCTCGTCCCAGGGTGCTGTTCCCACAAATCCTCCTAAAACCATGGGAGTGCCCACATTCCCCTTTGCACCCAGAAGCGCAGCTGAACTCGTCAAAGCGCACCTTCCAATGCTGTCACATCCATCGAAGCTGCCCGCAGCCATGGCACCGTTTGCCAGAACCTGTATTCACCTCAAACCCTCAAAACTACACTCACATGTGGCCTCTCATTGGGTCCTCATAAAAGCCCCGTGTGACAGCATGACAGGTGTCAGAGACACTGCCTCACCATGAGGAAATGGAAACCGAGACACGTGCACGGCTGATTCAGCATCACGTCCAGTGGGCACAGGGGTGGGTGATGCCAACACCCCACCCCGGCCCTCTGCCTGCACAGCAGCCTGGGGAAGCCGCCAGAAAGAGGAGGGGGCACAGGCTTTGGAGAACACGGATCCCAGTTGAAACTCCAGCTTTGCCACTTATTCATTTGTGTGTGTGTGAGTGTCTGTGTGTGTGTGTGTGTGTGTCCCCTTGAGCAAACGTCATCACCTTTCACAAGATCTGTGTCCTGGTCTATAAAGTACAGAGGCTCCTTGCCTTACGATGGGGTTACATCCCAATAAGCCCATCATCGTTAAGTAGAAAATATCATTAAATCGAAAATGCATTTAATGTGCCGAACCTACCGAACGTCAGAGCTTACTTAGCTGACCTGCTTCCAGCGTGCCCAGAACGCAATGTCCAAAAAACGTTGGGGACACATCGGTTGTTGACATTCGAGACCTGTGGCCGATGGGGAGCTGTGGCTCACGGCCGCTGCCCAGCCTCAGCATCTGCATGCTGCCAGCCCAGGCAAAGAGAAAAACTCAAAATTGATGCCATCCCTCTGTGGAATGTGGATTGCTTTCACACCACGGCAAAGGCAAAAAATCCTGAGTCCAAGCATCCTGAGTCGGGGACATCTGTATGGCCACACCTCATAGCTACTGGAGGAGGACAAGTGACAGGCCCAAGCCCACATGAGGTCTTCGCTGCGAGAACTTTCTTTGCCCTTTCCCAGTGGTAGCTCGTGCTGCACACCGGCCTCCAAGAATGCAAACTGCCATTCTTCCCACGCCCCGACTCCTGGGTCTGACGCCAGCTCTGAGGCCTCCGCCACTGTCTAGGACCCATAACTTTCAGCAGTGCTGCCAGTTTATTTTTAGTACACCTTGTGAGACCGCACGTTGCCCAACAAGGTGTGCCTGTAAACACTGGACACCAAAACGGCACGCGTTAGATCTTTTTAAGGGGCAGTGGAGGAGCTGACATTTGGGGAAATCGGTGATAGATGCATAATTTTATAAACGAAAGAATTAATTCACAGAAGAAAAGCCAAGTTTGACTTGGAGCATATGACGGTTTCGTAACAGCAAGGGTATTTTGTTCTCATTACAAACACGTATTTCTTTTTAAATAAGAGGCCAAGGATTCTAGAGAGGGAATGGATTCCTAACTCGACCCCTCGGAAATCCGATGTCCCTGTCCTCACAGAGCTTCCCCCAGGGCCTCCTGACACAAAGTGCTAAATGCTGAGCCTGTGGGGGATCAAGAGACTGCAGACGGCATAGAAAGCTGGGACTGGCGAGTCTCCAGTTCACACACCCCTGACCACTAGAGCAAGGTGCCCCGAGGGAACCCATCGGCTCCCTCTGCTTCTTGCTTCCCTCCCACGGAATTCCTGTGCCCCGAACAACTCCCAGAACAACTCCCAACCGTAGGGGGCTCAAATATTCCGCTCTGGCTCATGGAAACAGGGAGGAGCCATCTGGGAAGAATAGCAGGTGGGGCGTAGCGGATGTTCTGGAAGAATCCAGAACATCCTCAGGTTTCTGGGACGGATGGGTGAACCACACGTGGGCAGTGCAGGAGATTCCTCTCCCTTTTACGATTGGCCCACAACCCTCTGCAACCGCCCGACCCTACAACCCGAGAGGCAGGCCTCGCTCGGCAGCACTTCAATCATTAACTTCCGAGAGCAGCGCAGGACGTTAAAAACAAGCCACACACCAAAGAAGAGTAAAGGTGGACACACACGTGTGGAACCGTGTGGAACCGAGGCTCCCAGTCCCGGTTCCCCGAAGGTCAAGTTGTCCTCAGCCCAGGGCCCGCTGGGAACACCAGGGCCACCTCGTATTTGCTCAGGGTAGAAGGTGAAGTGCACAAAAGGCAACAAAATATTACAACCCAACAGGCAGAAAACAGTAACAGTTGCTGTTGAAGCATCCCCGGGCAGTCTAGACTGTTTCAGACCCATCAGAGCAACTGTTACCCGCGGGGGCTTCTGGAGGGGCCAGGTCGGCCCGCACTCCCACGTGCACCCCGGTCCCCTCCAGTCCACCCAGCGCTGCTCTGTCTTCTTTTTAAACCAAAAAAGTCCTCGCTGGACTTGAACCTGGCTCAGGCCACCCATGGAGGCCTCGTTCCAGGACGAGGCACATCCTCTCTGAGACCACTTCCGACCCCCCCACATTTTATTCTCCGAAAGCACCCCTTCTTCCAGGGTCCCAGGCCAGGCTTCCCGGGCCAGAGCAGCACGCGGGCCTGCCAGGAGCAACCAGCAGAGGGACCGCACGTTTTTTGCCAACAAAGGAGAAAAAAATAGAAAAAAAGAAAAAAATGAAAAAAAAGAAAAGAAAGGAAAAAAAGAGAAAAACGAAAAAAATGAGAAAAAAGAGGGGGGGAGGGGGCGCGCGATCGAAGCGCAGAGGCAGCCTCGGGCCGGGGACGCGCCCGCCGGGCCCCGCCTCCCCTCCCCGCCCCCCCCCGCGCGGCCGTCACGTGACGGCGCGGCAGAAGTAGGGGAAAGGTTACCGCGAGCCCCGCCCCCGCCGGGCGCGCCCCGAACCGCTCAGATCCTGTCCCTCCCCCCCCGCCCCAGCGGGCCCCGGGGACACCTTCCGGAGCTCGGGACGCGACACGCCGCGCCTCCCCGCGGGGGGCCAGCCTGGGTGGGGGTGGGGGTGGGGGCCGTGCAGGGCTTAGGGCGCCCGGTGACACCCCACGGCGGACCCCGCAGCCCCCCCACCCCCACCCCCCGCGAGCCCGGGGACGCGGGGACGGCGTTCCCCTGTGAATGGGCGCCTCCGGGACGCCCCGGAGGGCCCGGCCGGACCGCTCGGGGACCCCTGGGCCCGGCCAGGGCCGAGGGAGGGGGGAGGGACGGAGGGAGGGAGGGGGGAGGCGGCCGCCGCGACGCCCAGTTCCTTCCCGGCATCTCCGGGCTGGGCCGCCAGTTTCCAGAACCGACGCGAAAGGGGGTTTCGGCCCGTGCGGGGTGCCGGGTCCTGCCACCCCGAGAGGCGGAGGGTGCGCGACCCTAAAGGCGGCCCCGTGCACGGTCAGGGGTAGCCCCGGCCCCTCGGGGAGGCAGGAAGCCGGACATCTGCACGCGGAAGGCGCGCCCCGGGGCCGAGCCCCCCGAACGCGCGCGGCGTCCGGTGCGGTCACACCCTCCCTGGACCGGCGGCGAGTGTCCCCAGCATCGAGGTCCGCCTGGGGACGCGGCGCTCCCTGCAAATCGCCCGCAATCGTGTTGGCAGGGGTGGGGTGGGTGATGCCTGAACGGAGGACCAGTAAGTCCGGCCATTTTTTTTTTCGCTGGATTTGGGGTGTCGACCTTGATTTTCAGTTGGTTCGGTCACTTACAAAGTCACCGGTTCCCCACCGAGCTCTTCCCTTTGAATAACACACCGAGTGGGGCGCAGAGGGACCCAGGGCCTCTCCGGAGCTGGAGTTTTAAATCTGTTCTGTTCATCCTGGGTCAGCACGTGAGACTTTTAACTCTCGGCGTTGAAAAGAATAAAAATAACAAATACACTCGGCCCTCGTTGCGTTCCCTTCGGCTCCCGTAAACGCCAGCCACCGTGTGGCATCCCCGGGCGCTGACCCCACAGCCTTTCCCAACGAAACGGAAGACGCTGGCCGCCGGCTAGCGGAGGGAGCTGGGGTCAGCGAAGGGCCGGCCGCACCAGGTCGCAGGCCAGGTTCGGCCGGGCCTGGTCCCATGACGCCCCCCGCAACTGGCGCTGCATCTCCGGGGTCCCAAACGACCTTGGGCAGGTTCTTCTCGCCCCCCCCCGCCCTGGACCACCCCGAGGGGCAAGGGAGGGGGTGCGGGCTCTCGCAAGCTGGGACCCCGGCCCTGCGCCCTTACCCCGCGCCAAGGGCGTGTCCCGACTGGTGCACTGCGGAGGGGGGCAGCGCCCTGCGAGGTCCGAGCGCCCCTCGGCCCCTTCGGGGGGCCTGTCGTACCCCCAGATCTAAGCCATTCCGGGCAGGGCAGTTGCATCATAGGGAAGAAAGCCGGCGGCCCGATGGCCCCAGGCCGGAGGCACCCCGCCAAGCCCGCGGAGCCAAGCATCCTCCAGCGCCTGCACTGCACCTGCGGGCGCGGGGGCCGGCCCTCGGGCTGACCCCAGACCCAGTCCAGTCCTGGGGAGGGGTGGGGGGGCGGTGAGATGGGGCGGGGCGCGGGGCCGGCAGCCTGACAGGCCCCGGGCCGGAGGCGCGTTGCCGAGTCTGGAGGGTTAGGGCACCCTCCCGGCTGGCGCACGGGACCTGCCCGCAAGCAGCCCGAGCCCGGGGAGGGTCCCCGGACCCAAGCCACTGTGGGGGGGCGAGGGGTCCCCACTCCGCTCCGGCCCCGGCTTCTCTGCGGAGCCGCCGTCCAAGAGGGATGCCTGGGGTGCTCCCCTGCGCCCCACCCCCGGCGGCGGCCCCCCACCCCCCACCTGGGTCCGGACCCCGCAAGCCCCAGCGCGCTCCCGGCCCCCGCGTCGGCCGCGGCGCGCGGGGCGGACCCATCAGCTCCCCGGAGGCTGTCGGCCCCGCGCCCCGCCTTACCGAGCCCGGGAGCGGACGCGCGGCGGCGGCGGTGTCGGTGGCGGCGGGGCGAGCGGGGTGCGCGGGGCGAGCCGGCTGCGATCCCGCACCGGGGCCGGGTCGGCTTGCGAGGCTTGCGCTCCGACGCCGCCGCCGCGGATTGGCCGAGGCGGGCGCGGGCGGGGACTGGGGCTCCCGGGGCCCGGGGGCGGGCCCGGGCCGGGGCGGGGCGTCGGAGGGGCGGGGCCTCGCGGGGCGCCCCGGGGAGCGGGTCAGGTGGGGAAACCGAGGCTCCCACGGGCGCTCATCGCCCCTATGTCCATCCGCAGGGGCTCTGGGGCGGGACGCGGGCCGGGACCTTAGGGTCCTGCCCGCGAAAGCGCTCGGCGCGGCGCCCCGCTGGGGCCCCCCTTTAGAGGGCATCGCCCGGCGTAAGGCTCAGGGCGCCCCCAAATAGGGCCGATCCCCGCCGCGCGGGGACAAGGATGCTGCGTTGCGCGCGATCACACAGCTGAGATGGATGCGACCCCGGCCTCCGGGCGACTGTAGGGCCCCCGCCCCGAATCCCACCGGGTTTCCCTGCGGAGAGCTGATGCGCCTCGGAGGCAGCGCGTCTCGTGGGGCCGATGCGCTCATGGGGATTCCGGGGACCTTTTTTAGGGTCTCCTCCTCCTCTAATTGGGATAAAAATAGCTCCATCGAATGGGCTTTGATCCGATTTCGTCAAGTAATCATTCAGGCACCTGACGCAGAGTAGGTGCGGGTGGGGTGGGGGTGGGGGGATGGCTGGAGGCGGGGACAGGGTGACCCAGAGACCCTTTGCGCCAGTGACTGACTCCGGAGTGGGGCGGGAGTGGAAACTGCGCCCCGGCGGACCTCAGGGTCCAGCCCCGGTTGGGGCTCAGGGGGGAGCCCCGCGCTCCCCGCGGGGTGAGCCTCCCCTCCGCTATCCTGGCCCGCAGGGTACCCCAGGTCCTGCGTACAGCAGGTGCTCCATAAATGCACCAGTTTCATGAACAAAAGACCCGGCTCTCCTAAAGGTCAATCCCTCCTTTTCGGGATGAAAAAATCCGCTCTTGCCTCATCCTTCTGTTTGAATGGTTTGGTCCTCACCGCACAAGGGTTTGGAAGAGAAAATGAAAGTTCCCTCTCGTTCCCGCCCCCACCGCTGCCACGGGGACGGTTAACTGTCGCGCACATCGTGCAGGCCGTTTGCAGGGAAGTCATGGCTCAGGCCCTCTTTGTGAAGCTCTTTTGTATTTCCTTGGCTCCTGTCGCGTCTGTCACGGTGCTTAACCTTTCCCAAGGACATTTAGGTCCCCCACCCCCCCACACACACCTTTTCACCATTGTACGTGTTAATAAAGCCACGTTGGCCTTCCCTGTGTGTCAGTGAGCGCCCATCTTTCTCTGCAAATCCCTAGAAGTGAGGCAACCAGGTCAAAGGTCAGGCAAGTGCGACCTTTGGTTGGCATTTGCCAAGCTGCCCTCTGGGAAAGCTCACGAACACCCACTCCCACCCGCGCGTGGGAGCGCGACCTGGCCTCCAGGAGCTCCCCAGCGCTCGCTCTCGTTTCCCCTTCTTTGAATCTTTGTCAATCCTGAAGCTGAGTTTCTCTGAAGTTAGAAGTTGGCCCCGACCCCCCGCAGATTTCCCTGCCAAGAAAGCAGGTGGTGGTCAAGGCCAGGGCATGCCTGCCCCACGTGGCTGCACTGCACCTGCACTGGCCGCTCCGGGGTCCCCTGGGCGCCTCTCCCTGCACGTGGGACTTCCTGGATTCTGGACCGTCATCCTCACCTCAAATACCCTTCCCTCCTCTCTCCAGAGCCCTGGCCACCTGCAGGTCCCCATCCCAAGGTCACTTTCTCTCTCACTCTGTGCTGTCATGCGACCCGCTGGGATTGGCCCGGCGCCAGGTCTGTGCCCTGGACTCTGGGCCTTGATCGTGCACCCCTCCCTGCACAGCTGCCTCTGGGCCACCTGCAGGCAGGGCGGGGCCAGAGCGGGGACCCTGGTGGCTCAGAGCACCGGGTGTCGCGCTCACCTTTGACCCAGTTACCCGGCTGTGCCCTGGTGGCAATGAGCCCACGCCCACTGGCAACTCCAGCCTTGCGGTGGAGGCGTCATTTCCCCCTCCAGCTCTGCTCCCCGGCATTGCAGCTTCCTGGGGCAGCTGGAGGCGGCTATTAATGCAGAGCAGAGCAACCGGGCCCCTGGCCAGCTCCGGGGCACAGTCCCATCCCGAGTTCCCTCGAGGCCCAAAATATCCCAGAAAGTCGGCCTCAGAAACTAGAGACATCTATCTTAAGCTTTTTTTTTTTTCTTTCTAATTCTTCCCTGGGGTTCGAAAGGGACATATTTTAGCGAACGTACTTTAGCAGCTGCCTATTATGGCTAAAAGGAAACTTTTTATTTGTTTTAATGCAGGTTTAATGTTTTTATGATCACCAAGGGACTTGCTCTTTTTTTCCTCAAAAAAATATCTTTTTATAGACAAACTCGAACATGAAACATTAATGGGAATAAGATAATAAAGCCCTCTATAACCCAAACTCAGCTTCAACAGTCATGAGCTAGGGCCAAGCGTTTGTGCCCCCGCTCCCTACTGATTGCTTTAAAGCAAACCCAGAAATCCCCCGGGTTTGTCCACAGTTTTCAGATACGAATCTATCCAAGATAAGGCCTCTTTTTAAAACATAACCTAAAGTGGAGAAGCCACTGTGGGACAGATCTCGTAAAGCCCCCTCGGCCTGCCAAGATCACAGTTGAGGCTGTGTGTCCCTTGCCAGCCTCTTTCTGGCTGGCAGCTCCCAGCAGGTGCTGATCCAAAAGTGTGTGAGGTTTTTTTTTTTTCAGTTCCCATTTCCCATAGGAAACCATTTTACAGTCTCAGAGTTCTGCAGAAGAGTTCTCTCTCTTCTCCAGAGCTTTGAATCCCCCTGCACTTGAAGCTGGAGCCCCCCTAGACATGAAAGGGGGGAGTAAACATGGCCTGTCCTCATCGGGGTGCTGATACCATTGGCTCAGCCAGTATCACTGGGGCTTGGTGAGGACAAAATGAGATAAAACAGATGCAAACAAATGCATCAGCGAGACGCTGCGCCAGGGAAAGGAATCACAGCAACAGGGAAAACGTGTTCCTAATTGGATCGGCTTGCCTGATGAGCCCGTAATCCTCCCCCTGGATATATATACCAGAGAGGAAGGGTGGCTCATGCCCACGCAGACAGACACTCCTATGGTCACGTTTACGGACAGCGCGTGCGAACCGACAGAAATCCAGAAAGGACCCCAACAGACAGCAGGATGGATGACTCCGTGGGGGTTACTCCACACAGCGCAATAATCAGCAGCAAGAGAGAAGAGTGAACCAATGACACGCGTGACGTGGATGAATGTCGCAGGCAGCTCTTACGTTGAGCCAAGGGGAGTGGAATGCAGACACGGAAAATAGAAATACTGTCCGTTCAGTGAGGTGAACGACGCGCACTAACGGCAGCGCTGGGGACAGGCCGAGCACCGCGTGAAGGAGCCCGCAGCACCGTGGTGGGGTGGGCAGCACCGTGGTGGGGTGGGCAGCACCGTGGTGGGGTGGGCAGCCGTGCGCGGCGCTGTCTGCAGGGCATGAGTTGTGCTCTTTGCTGCCTGTATGCTAGGCCTGACTATTACAATTAAAAATGAAAAGTGATGAGAGGTGAGTGGGGCATCGACTGTTGGTGGTGAGGCCGAAGCCAGCTGGATGGTCATGAGAGGAAAGAGGGAGGGGTGAAACAGAGACACTGGGACGAACGGAGTCAGGAGGAGGGGAATGGAAGTGGTCAGCTGCCAGGCCTGGGCCGGCAAGGGGGTGAGGGAGGGTCCAGAGCCCAGGCAGGAGCAGGACGGGGGGCCCTGCACGTGGTAACCCCTCTCCTCCGGCCTCCTCTCCAGGGCAAGGCCTTCACTCTGCTTCTGCTGCACTTCGAAGCATCCAGCACCCGACGGCAGGTCCTAGGCGGAGGCTGGTTCGCCTTCCTGGGTGGGCATCCCGGTCCAGAAGCAAGAGCGGTGCGCCCAGGAGGGGGTGCGCCTGGCCTGCAGCCGGAGCCTGCCTCCGGCTGGCCGCACAGCTCCTCGCTCCCCCATCTGTGCCTCAGTGTCCTCACTTAACAAAAAATGAGGACGTGAGGCGAGGAGGGCAACCTTTCCACCACCATTTTCCGTTTGTTTGGAGAAGCAGTCATTCTAGCTGCTCGGGGATGGGACGCCAGAGCCAGCCAGCCCGCCTGGGTTCAAATCCCGACTCTGCCACTTCCCAGCCGAATGAGCCTCGCTTCTCTGCGCCTCACCTGTAAAATGGCAGAGTCAGCAACAGAAGCCGGCGTGGGGAGTCTAAGGGGCGAAGACAGGAGGGCCTGATGGGAGGTGTTCAAAACTCCGTGCTCCTTCCCCTCGGGACCTTCCCCCACTTCCCGCCTCGGGGCACCTGGTCTTCGCCATCGCCCTCTGCCTGGAGTGTCTTCCCACCCACCTCCTGTCTTCGCGCCCCGCTGTGGGCGACACGCTAGGGAGAGACATGGGATAGCCCGGGCCCCAGTCCTGACTCCCCAGAGGCTCAGAGGGCATCTGGGGTCTGGCTCGGCTGCAGCCCTGCCCAGCTGTGAGGCCCCGAGCGGCTAAACTTCTCTCTGTTGCAAAATGGGTGACAACCAGGATGGTGCCAGATCGGCCCGGGGCTCTGCCTGCAGCCCTCCGCCCTCTTCAGAAGCGACTAGGATGTGACTCACTTATATCATGAGACTCATCTCCTGCGAGCGGACCACTCCGTGGCATGTGCTACATGCACGAGGTTGCACAGCCAACGCCGCCATCCAGTCCCAGAAACGGTTTCCCCAAACACGCTCCCCTAAAAGAAGCCGTGGCCCCAGACCCCGGCCACCACCATCTGCTTTCTGCCTCCGTGGGTTTCCCCTGGGCTGGACGTTTCCTGTAAGGGAAACCCGGCGTAGGTGGCCTTGCTCCACTGAGCATCCTGTGTCCTGTGTCCGGGCTCCGTCCCTTGTTATGGCTCAGCACCCGCCTTTGCATGGCTGGACTGAGTTTTGTTTAAACCCTTCCCTCCTCTGATGGGTTGCCCACAACCTTTCCCTCACCGGCCTCCAATCTGCCTGTGGGGGGTAGGGTGGGGTGGGGTGCAGCCCTCCCACTCTGACCTTGACCCTTAAATACAACCCCATGGCTGCCTCCTTTCCCACCTAGAAAATTCCCACTTAGCCTTCAGGGTCCACGTCGGAGACCACCTGATCCAAGCAGCCTCCCAGATCACCCCCAGATAGACAGAAGCCCTTCCCCTGCTCCAGGACACCCCGCTTGTTCTCAGATCTTGGGGAGCCCGACTGCGGCGAAGTCCCCACCTCTGATGACCCGGGGGCTGGGCCCACGGCACCGACACGTTTGGGAAGAGGAGGAGGAGGCATGGGCTGGGCACTGACGGGCCTGGGGAGAAGCTGATCGGTTCCTTGATCGAGGTCACTTGTTTTTTGATCAGAGGAGAGACGAGCCGGTGGGGATTTGGGGGAGCAAAGAAAGGCCCAGCTGCCCTGCTCCCTAGAATTTGTGTCTCCCCTGCGGGGAGCTCACAGCCCCTCCCCTGCCCGCCTAGGTGCCCGCCTGGGTGCCCCCCTGGGTGCCCCCCTGGGTCCCCGCCTGGGCGCCCGCTCGGGCCAGGGAGCGTCTGAGGTCAAGGTCCCCGGCACCGCGCATGGCACCGCTGCGGGTCCTGCCGCTGGGGACAGTCGGCTGCGGGGGGTGGCTGGCGTGCGGGTCCCCGGCGGGGAGGCCGCCCCTGATCCGGAGCAGGGAGCAGGAGGGGGGACTCGGGGCGCGCCAGCACTTCCTCGTGGGCGTCCAGCTTCCTGTCCCGGGGGCCTCGGTCTACACCGCAGCCGGCCGAGCCGGGCGGATCCGCCGGCGCCGCGGGTGGAATCAGCCCAGACCCGCTTCCTTAAGTTCTAAAATGAGGCGATCGAGGTGAATTCGGGGAGGACCGAGAGGAAACACGGAGCCGCGCAATGAGAAGAGAAGCTTTTTAAGAACTGCCCGAAGGCTCCCCGCCCCGTCCACCCTGGGCTGCACTTCCTCCCGGCCTCTTGCGTCTTTACCATGGTTTCCTGCTTTTTTTTTACAAAATGGGAGCCGTGCGGGGTGTAGATTCTGGTCTGCTTTTCTCTTCATTTTTCCGAGGTAGTAAATGCTTTCGTGGGATAAATGGGGACCGGGCAGAAGACCCCTGGGCGCCCCCTCCCCACGCCCACCGGACCCGCCCCTTCCTCGGGGACCACAACCCTTAGCTTGCTGTACCTTCTTCCAGACCTTTCCATACTTTACATCACACCTTCTACGTGCCCGTGGAAATGCAGCTTCATTCTAGGGATCTCCACACAGATCAGAGGAGCGTGTGCGCGCAGTTCTGGAACTTGCCCTAGACCTACCCCCTTAAACTAAATGCCTTACCCTATTCCGGCTTGCCCGAGCCTTCCTCTGTGTCGTTCATTCTGTTGTTTCTTGGTTTTAGTCTGTTTCCAATGTCTCTAGCCCACAATCGGCCCCCGAGGTGCTCCTGCAGCACCGGCTGCACCAACCTCTCCCAGGTTCGGGAACTAAAATAATGACCAGCAAAGAGGCCGCCCTCTCTGGGCTCATGTCCACAAGGGTGAGGGACAAGTCCCCTGCTGCTGGGTGGGGAGGGGATGTTTGATTTTTTTAAAAAAGGAAAATGTTCAAATCACGAATATGGTCCCAACAGCACAGCAGTAAGGAAGGTACCTAGGGAAAGCCTCGTGCTCACCCCGCCCCATCTGCCCCACAGACAACCACCCGTCAGCTTCCCGCGGCGTCCTCTGAGAGTTTCCTTGTGAAAATACAAGCAAAATCAAGTAGGCGTGTACATGTCCTTCTCTCTCAAGTAAAAGGAAGCTGGCTCTGGGCCCCTGCCTTGTGCTGCTTTGTTAAAACATCCACGTGTGTGTCTCGGTGCTACTTTCCCGTCATCATTATACAGAAAGTGTCTTGGTTTAAGTTTCGATGCCGTTTAAGGGTACGCACTGCGCATCACGTGGCTCATTTTACTGCGGGTTCTTTGTCCCCTGTGGCATGGGGGTGTTTCCTGGCTTTGCCCTAGAAATGTCGTTGCAGCCGATAACTGTGCAAAGGTCGGCTCTCGATCCTGCAAGTCGAGCCACAGGGTGGACTCTCAGGCCGCGTGCGGGCGCAGGGTGGCTGTATCTTACGGAATTAATCGTCCGGCTTCTCCGGAGCAACAGAGCCAGTGTGATGTTAGGTCGCTGTGTGGAACTTTAATATAATATACTGTAATGATCTAAAGAGATTTATTTGAAAGATCGGGCTCACACAGGAAGGGAGGCTGACAAGTCCCAGAGCCTGCAGCAGGCAAACCGGAGACCCAGGACTGCCGATGGCGTGATTCCAGGCTACGTCTGGCAGGCTCCGGGCCCAGGAAGAGTCCGTGTTCCAGGCTGGGTCCAGAGGCAGGAAAAAAAAAAAAAAATTAACCAGCACCCCAGTCCCAAGTCGGGCAGGTGGAGTTCCCTCTTACCCAGCGCCCTCAGCAGACGGTCGGACTCTCCGTCCCGTCCACACCTTCGACCGCTTACATGAGACCCGCCGCACTGGGGACAGCAGCCTGCTTTGTTTTTCCGCCGATTCAAGCTTCCAGCGTTAACCGTATCCGGAAATGCCCTCACGGACACACCCGGGATAATGTTTGACCAAATATCTGTTAAGCAGGGTTGGGTGAGTGGCCTTCCCCACTGGCTGCAGTTTCTGGAGATTCGGTCGTCATCCTCTTCCTGGTACCGGGAGGAAGCGACGCGTGTGGGTGAAGATTTACCGTGTAAACGGCGGCGTCTCTTGCAAAGGGATAACTCCTGTTGAGTGTTCAGAGCTTCGCTCGTGTCTGCAGCTTCTTAAACATAATCCGCTCGAGATAATTCTTGTCACGAAAAGGCATATTTGGGTACAAGATGCAAAATCTGCTCCCTGCAGTGTGAAACGAGCATCAACTAACTCCCTTCTCCATCCCCGGCCCCAGAACCCGTGCGGTGTCCCAGCACCCCTGCGGGGGCGAGATTTTGATTAGATGGTCAGGAAGGCCAGGGTGAGGGGGTGACATTGGCAGGAAAGGAGCCTTGCTCGAGAGCCTGCCAGCGCCGCAGACGAAGACGGCTGCCGCTGCAAAGGTCCGCAGGCGGGAGGGAGCTCAGCGGGTCCGAGAGGGGCGAGAGCAGGCGGCTGCAGGCAGCACGGGGCCGGCTTCCCAGTGGCCGGATCCTGCGGGGCCTTGTAGGTAGGTCACCGCGTGGAGCAGGCCTTTACTTGGGGTTTCACGGCATTGAAGAGCTGCAGGTAAGCCCTCTACGGCTGCTTGCTTGATAAGATAAGCCCTCGAAAGGAGACTTTCGGGTCCGAGGTAAAGGGCGCTCTAAGGTAGCGGCCAACGGCCAACCTGTTCTCCGATAAGGCTCTGTGCAATGATTCTCCCCGCCCCTCGCTCTGTTACCGCGACGCCATCTGCCATTTTATCAAATATTTTTAAATCATGGTTTAACGACTGCATTTTTTAAAAAATCTTTATTGGGGTGCACTCGACACACTATGAACTATGCGTATTTGAGTTACGGGATTCTCTAAGTTTGGCCTAGTGTGCAGCCGTGACACCGTCACCACAGTCGACATAGTGTGGACGAGAAAGGGGCCCAGACGGGAACCTGACGAGCTCAGGGGAGGCCAGCGTGGCGGGCCCCGCAGACTCGGAGACCCACAGGAACCACACGGGACGGTCCGAATGTACAAACTCCCGCCTGCATGCGGGCCGTGACAGGTCGCCACGTCCCCGGCCTGTAGCCTCCGTGACCCAGGCCGGTCCTTCCCTTACGTGAGCCTGTCTGTGGCTCTTTCGATCCGAGATAACACGCCTTTGGAAGGTCAGAGTGACCTGCTTTCTCAGACGCCGCAGGGCGCGACCGGGCACCGGGGCAGAGACCACAGAGCAGTCGTGGCCACCCTGTCCCCCAAACGTGACGTTAACTCCCGGTACCCGGCCGTGGGAGGAAGCGTGTGTCCTTCTGCTGTGCTTTCCACCCCACCCCAGAGATCTCTCCGATTTGCTTCTTCCCGCCTCCTTCATCCGCCACCAGTGGAGGCCACGTAACCTCCCGCGTCTGGTCCCTAAGTAAGCCGCAGACTGCCGTTCCCTCGAGCCTTTCCTCCATCCGCTGAGGTCTGTCCTCCCAGCAGGCGTCAGCTCGGTTCAGATGAACTCACAGAAACTCTCTGCAGGGCTTGGATGTTTCTCAGGTCAACAACAGTGCTCAAAAAGATAAAAAATGAAAAATTCAATGGAGGAGAGAAAACATGGCCCCGATGACAGAGGCTCGGTTCGTCCCTCGGGCGACCCAATCCAAGTTGCGATGGAAACAAGGAGCGGCAGCAAGGAACACGCGCCCGGGATCTGGCTGGACAAGCCACGCAGCTGGGGGGAAAGCCGAGACGGCGCCCTGCCACGCAGAAGGTGGGCCGGGGCGAACGGTCAGGGGGACAGAGGCTGCTGCGACGGCGGCCGGCGCCGCTTAAAGGGGCCGCGGGGACTTCCGCCGTGACAGACCTGCTCCCTCGAGCACCAGTGCCGATTCAGCTGCGTGCAGGGGGCACCAGGATTTACAGGGACGGAGTGTAGGAGCGAGGGCAGACTCACTCCGTACAGACGTGCCAAGTGCCGGGAGTGTCCACTGTTCCCTGTTGAGCTCTCCACTTCCCAGTGAGGGGACACAGCGTCGCCGTGGCCGTGACGTCATCCAACGGGATAACAGGGGTCGCTCCGCCCAGAGGATGCCCCGAAACCCCACCTCTCTCGACTCCCGACCCCACTCAAGCCACATCCAGATGTGTCCTCGTGGGCCAGGGGCTCCTCGCTGCGGCTCACACTGGTGGCACCTGGCCTCGGTTTCTGGTGCGGCCTTTCGAGGTGACCATAAGCTCAGCACCTGTGGGTTACCTGTTGAAACTTGACAGGTGGCCCTGGAGGGGCACAGGCTGGGGCTAAGTACGGCCTGCAGCCGAACCCCTCTCAGGACTGAGCCACTGGACGCCAACCTCACATATCCACACTAGCAAGACCAGGAGACTTAGGAGCTTCGCTTCGTACACGAAAACAGACACGGAAAGGCAGCCAAATGGGAAGACAAAGAAGCAGAAACCACAGGAGAGAACAGAGCAGAGATCCAGATGGAATGGAGTCACGGAATCTAACAGAAACCCTGGCCGTAGAGACGCTCCGTGAACTGTTGGAAATGTGGATACATTCAGCAAAGAGACAAAAAAAACCATAAAAATGGAAATGGAAATTACAAAAGGGAGCCAGTCTGAGATGAAGAACACGTTATCCGAGATGAGAAGTATGTTAAGTGGAATACACAACGGGAATAAAGAAGGGGATCGAATGCCCTGTCTAGAGGACGGGAAGGCCAAGGACGCACAACGTCTTGTTTTTCGCCGTTTGTGGCGAGAGATGAGATGCCAAGACTATAAAAACCATTTAAGGAGCACGGGGGACACTATTGAGGGTCCCCATATCCGTCTGATCGGCCAAACAGGAGAAATCCAGGACGTCGAACTGTTGCAGGAAGCGACACCCGACGGAGGAAACCGGGCGCTGGGGCAGCTCTGTCAGAGGAGGGAGAATTCACGGCCGGGGCGTGCGCGGGGCTTTCGACAGCACCAAAGCGCAAACGCTTCGGTTAGATTCATCGCGGTTTGTCTGCTTTCGCAGTGTCCGTGCCAGGGGCACGAGATTCCTTCGTCTGAGGTCGTGCCTCATGACTCGGGATGGGGAGGAGGCTGCAAGCGGGCAGGGACTTCCGAATCCCTGGTCGCATCTATTCCCAGGTCGTGCGCCTCGTAGAAGCCGCAACCTCGGCGGTGTCAGCGCGGTTACAGGATGCTCGACCGGAGAGATGAGACACCGGGGCCGTGGGCAGGAAGGAGCACTCACGGACGCCGGCACCGGCTCCGCGCATTCCTGTCCAGAGGTTGAGCCCTGGTGGTAACACGACAAGCAGTTTCACACAGTCTAGTTATTCCCGCACAGCTGCAGAGATAGGGAGGGACGTTGGTTGGTCGGATGGCAGGCTGTGGATCCACAGGTGTGAGCTGGACAGGCCTTGGGGTCGGGGAGGGAGCTGTGGGAAAACACATTAGCTGGAGAGTCCCGTAGCGGGGAAGAGGGCAGTTAGGAATGGGCCTTAACCAGCTGAGCTGGGCACCTCTGCAAGCCCTTTGCTTTGCATTTTTCAGATGCAAAACAGCTGTTTGAAGAACAGAGAACGATGGAAACCTTCCCCGACCTGGCGAAGGGAATGTCCATAAAACCCCAGAAGCTCAGAGGATTCCAAAAATCAGGGGTCCAAAGAGGCCCACGCCGAGACGCGTCGTAATTAAAACGCCCGAAGCTTAAATACAGAGAAGGAATATTCAAAGCAGCAAGAGAGCGACAGGTTCCACTATCTGGTTCCACTTAGAGGCAGAATCGAAGGGATAAAAAGAACAAACTCATCAAAACCGGACAAGCACAGTGGCCGATTTGGTGTCGGACAGAGGGGAGGGGGTTCGGGGGGGCCGGGAGAATGGGGTGAAGGGCTAGAGAGGGACAGACGAGGAGCCGATGGACGGTCACGGGGTGGGGGGCACCGGGAGTGCAGTCGGCGCTAATGCGCTGGCAGGTGGCGGGTCGGGGGAGCGCGGGAGCAGTTGGGGGGATCGCTTTACGAGCTACGGGGATATCTAGCCAATGGACCGTGCGCTGGAAACTCATTAAAATAAATAAACTAAAAAATAAATAAAATTCCACGGAGTCAAAGTGAAGGTCGCTCGGCCTTTTCGAACGGTTCACGAACTGGGCAGCCCCCGTCGAGCCAGTGGCGGGTGCCCCGACGACCGGCGTGAAACGGACTTCCTCCGGCCGAAGGGCCTGAGCCTGGGCCCCGGCCTCCCACCTGGGTGTCCTCGCTCCCTAGCAGCGCGGCCGCAGATGTGTGTGTTTTTCTTAACTTCTTTAGGCTTTGATAAAGCGTATCCCATCGAGGACGCCGAGGACCCCCTGAGTGCGACGGGCCATGTCGTGTGTCAACGTGGCTGGGCCGAGGGGCGCCCAGGAGCCGGGAAGGCCGTCTTCCTGGGTGTGCCTGTGCCCGAGTTTCCCGGAGAGGTTGGCTGGCGTTCGCTCGAGTCCGGGGACTGAGCAAACAAGGTCCCCGACGCGTGCGGGCACCGTCCCGCCCATCCGCTGAGGGCCTGCGCGGGGGCACGGAAGCGGCCGCCCCCAGATGCGTGTCTTTGGCGTGAAGGTCACCTTCAGGCCTGACTATTTTTAAGGAACAGAAGATGCAGGAAGGCTCCCCCCGCCCCCCCGAACGAACGGAACCGCCTGGAAGAACTCACATAGAGGGCCGTGGGGGGGAGAAGGCTGTTAGAGACCTGGCTGCCTGGCCGAGTCTGAGCCAAGCGGAGGGGATGGGGGGGGGAGAAACCCCGCCAGCCGGACGGACCGGTCGGTCCGCATTCCGCTGTGTCCCTTTGTCCCCGCAGGGCAGGGCACGGCAGACGTTTGTTCTAACAAACCTTTGCTCTTCCGCTCTCCCCGCGAATTGCCCTCTTTCCCTTGGAAGCCCCAGACCCGGCCCCTTGTCCCCTTAGCTCAGAAGGGCCCGCGAGTCCCCGTGGCCCGGTGGCCTGTGGGTTTCCTGTTCTTACGGGGCTCTCGTGTGTAGGTCATTAAATTCACCCCCCCCCCAGCCCCATCATCTGTCTCGTGCCGGTTTGATTCCTCGCCCGGCCAGAAGGACCTAGAAGGGCAGAGGAAACTTTTTCCTCCCGACACCGCATAGAACGAACACGGAGGCCGAGGAAGGGAGGGTGTTCCCTCTGCTGGAGCCGGGACGCCCACTGGTCCCCGCTGTCGGGTGCCGGTGCTCCCGGGTCCGGGGCCTTTACATTCGGATGGGGGGGTTGTCCCTTCGGCTCCCTGGCTCTCAGGCCTTCAGGTCGGGGCTGCAACGAGGCTTTCCCGGTCTCCAGCTTGCGGCCGGCAGCTCGTGGGACAGCCTCCCGCCCGGCGTGAGCCTTTTGCTGTCGATCTGGATCCGGCCGGTTGGTTCTGTTCCTCCGGAGAGGCCCGGCTAGTGCGAGGGGATTACTTTGGTGGCGAAATGAGGAAAGTCACGGAAAGTGCCGGGCACGGCGCCTGGACGAGAGGGAGCGACGCGGGGGGCAGAGCCTACTGCTTCGCCTGGCGCCTGGCGGAGCGGGACAGGAGGAGGAAAGGGGACAGGGGAGCCATGCTCGTCCCGCACCCGCTGCGGGCCGCTAGGCGGTCTCCCCCCCCACCCCCGTAACCTAGGTGACCTCGCAGTGACCTCCCCCGCCAGGTCCCCTCTACCTCCCAGAGGTGGACACTGAGGCGAGGAGAAGGTGGAGCGTGGGCTCTGGACCCCGCAGCCCGCGGACGAGAGGGCCTGGAACTGAGGTGCTCTGGGCGCCCATGGAGGGGCCACTCGACTCGGGTGACGGGAACGCGGGTTTTCTTCTCGCAGCACCCGGGAGCCGCTGCTGCAGCAAGGCCGGGTGGTTTCCGACGGGGCCGACGGGTGGGGGGGGGGGTGTAAGTAAAACGAAAAGGAAAAGGATTAAGACGCCCTCGTGGTAGGCGAGGGCAGGAGCCGCGAGGACCGGAGCTCTTGGGTCTGGGAACAGCGGTGACAGCCGGGGTCTCGCCGCCCCGACCCGCCCCACGGACACGCCTTCCTCCTGGAGTGGGCAGCAGATAAGGTGGCCGGACGCAGCGGGTGGTCTCACCCTCACCCCCTGCTGGAAGGGCCCCAGGTCCTACCGCCCACTGCCCTCTGTGTCCGGCAGGGAGACCGGCCCCACCTCCCCGCCCTGCACCCGGCCCCAGACCCCTTCGCGCCCTGCAGAGAAGGACCAAGCCCACCGGTCCCAGGTTCCAGGTCCTCCCTCTGGAAGAACGGGGTGTGTCGGGGAGAGGACGGCGTCTCCAGGGGAGGGTCCCAGCTGCTGTGCCCCCCACACCCGGCTGGGTTGGCCTCGGCAGGGCCTCGCAGGGAGTCCTCATCTGCGGGGGCAGCGCCAGGAGGGCCTCCGCGGTCCCCGGCCACCGCCTCTCACCTCCCTGGCCCGCTGGCCCGCGGGGCCTGACCTCAAGCTCTCGCTGAGGCAAAGGCCGGTGACCGGGTCCATCCCGCCCGCGCAGCGATCACGTGAAGTGATGGGGTTTCAGCCAAAGCTACGCTGAGAATCGGTTCGCGGGACAGACGTGTACCAGGTCGACCCGCAAGCGATGCTCCACCCCATAACGGCTGGGAAAAGGGCATTTCCCCCACAAAAGCAGTGGTGCCTGTGTCCTGGGGCCTCCTTAAAACTCCCTCACGTGTGGGGTTTGGAGAGCCCCGGGTCTGGGGAACAAGAATGTGTCCACGTGCTGGGGGCGGACCCGCCCCAGGCTCCGCGGGGACAGAAGCTCCTGGGCCCAGGGCCCTTCCGGGGACGTGTGCCTCCCGCTGGCCGTCCATTCGTGCCCTCGACCGGCCTTTGTGATGCACGCGCAGTCGCGTAAGAAAACTCTTTGCCTGCCTTTGCGGGCTTTTCCAGCAAAGGACTGACCCCGAGGAAGGGACCGTGGAAGCTTCGATGTGTAGCCCCGTCCGTGCGCCAGAAGCGCAGGGGACAACCCGGACTGTCACGGTGTCCGGGGTCGGGCAGTCTTGTGGGAATGGAGGCCCTGACCTGTGGGGTGTGACGGGACGTCCAGGGAGGTGGTGTCGGAACCGAGGGTCGTTGGAGGACGCCCAGCTGGTGTCCAGAGAACCTGGTGTCGGGGAAGCCCCGAGGCGGGTGGTGGCCGGGAGCGGCCGGCGCGTGGGGAGCAGGGAGAGGACAGGCAGAGGGCAGGGGCGTTCCCGCCGCGCACAGGCCCTCCTCCTCCCCTCTCGCCTTCCCTTCAGGGTGAACTTCCCGCTCTGATCCCTCTCCCTTCAGCTTCGGACGTCTCCAAAGTCCGTTCACGATTTTCAAAATGAAAACATTTAGTTTTTAACATAAACGAGACTATAAAAGAGACGTTGACAGATGCTTCCGATACCACCCGGTCAGGGGTTCGTCCCCACCCGCTCTGCGGCCTCCCGAGAACCCCCGGGCTGCGGCCGCATCACCCCAGCTTCACAGGTGTCGTCCCCACGAGCGCGTCTCTCTGTGCCCCAGTGGCGACCGCCTCCTCACCGTCCACACCTGCGGTGACCGCTCTTCACACACGGCCACGTGCTGAGGCGCCGGGGTCGGGACTCCAGCTCGGGAACGTTCGGGGGACACGGTCCAAGCCGAGAGTCTGGTCGGGCCCCTCCCTTCTCTGCGCCGGCCGGGGCGACAGGCCCGTGCGCTCGGGTGGGCCGTGGGGCGCCCTGCTGCCCGCCCCCGCCCAGGCGGGACTCTGCTTCCCCTTGTTCAGGGCCTCCTGTGCCCCCAGCGGCCTTGAACGTGGCTCCCGGAGGCTTTGGGTCCCCCGGGGCCCAGAATTGACTCAGACGCTCCCCTAGACGGAGCATCGGCCCGAGGCCCGCATTCACTCGCCACACGGAGGGGTCCCTTTCTCCTCAGGCCGTCATCGCTCTGGCCATCCCTTCGCCTCGGCGGTGACCCGGGGAGTTCCCAGGACGTTCGTGCTCTTTCCTGCCTCTCGCTGGGGCGTTGGGAACCTCACGCCTCTGATTTCCTCTGAGTGGCGTCCCTGTCACCGTCATGGGGGGGGGTCCCCTCCTGGTCATGCTCTGCCGCCCTCGGATTCTGAGCCGCGCGCCTCCACGACGGCCCTGGGTATGAGCGTGCGTGCCACCCGCCCGGGGCGCCGCTGAGTCCTCAGCACAGGCCTCCTGGGAGCTCGGGGGCTGGGTGGGACGGGGGAGCCTAACAGGACGCTGTGGGGGGGGGGGACAGGGACGCAGCACCCGCAGGCTCTGCAAGGCGCCCCCTGCTCCCTCGCAGACGCAGGCGCAGGAGGCAGCAGGGCAGGAGCCTGGATTCCCATCTCTGAAGCCCGGTTCCTGCCCATCATACCCCCTGCCCCGGGGGAGGGGGCGGGCCCATCCTTTATAGTCTGTGATGCCGGCGGCGGCAGGGCCTGCTCATCCCTGGAGCCGGGAGCAGCTGGCTGAGGGCGCGACTTCCAGATGCAAATGGACCAGCCAGAGCCAAAGCCCAAACCGACCTTCCCTGTCCTTCCCTGTCATCTCACACTCAGGACACTGTCCCCCCCCTGCCCTAGCCACCCCGGGGAGGGCGCCAGACCACCAGGGACTCCCCCCACCCCCCAGATCCTGCTGCAATGTTCACGGGGGCCACCCCCAGCCTCCCCGCCCTCCTCGCTGGTTCCTCCCCCCAGAAACCGCGCTCCAGGCCCCTGTTTACACATCCCTCTCCCTCCCGATGACCTAGGTGACCCGCGAGGCGCCGCTGCCTCCCAGGTGTGGCCTTCCCCCTCCTCAAGGAGCTGGCTGTGTCTCCTGATCCGCTGGCCTCGCCACTGAGCCACGATGATTTAACAAAACGGAAAATAAAACGAGAAAACCCGCCTCTGAAGCAGAGGGACGCAGCCTCCCGCAGCGCGTGCGTCCAGGCGCCCGTCACCAGCGCCCGGGGGAGAAGTCACCGCGCCCTTCCAGCTGCCCAGGCTGAGGCCGAGCGCCTCACGGGGCTAGGACTGCGCTTGCCCCATTTGGCCAGGCCGGGTCACCCGTCCTCGGAGAGGGAAGGGGACTCCCGAGCGGGCGCCACGCTGCCCGGCACAGAGAGCGTGGTCAACGCTCCTGCACGCTGAGTGTCACTCGTGCGGCCCCATTAAAACGTGGTAACGGGGGCGGGGTGGGTGGGGAGACCCGGTGGGCCGCACGGGAGGTGCAGGGGCCTGGGGGCAGAGGTCTCCTGGGGCCACACAGGGCCGGGAGCCCAGGCCGCACGCAGTCCTGCCTCCTGGGACAGCCCCACTTTGGAGAACGTTCTCTGAGCCTCCGGGGACCTTTCAAACGTTCCTGGGAGAGAGGGACGGCCCTCGGCCTGGTGAGTCCTTTCCTGCCGCTGACCGAGCCCCAGTGGGGCCGGTGCGGGCTGGAGGCAGGACGTCGGGGACGCGGGACACGGGGGCTTCAGGGCGGAGCCGCGGGCTGCCCGGTGGGGAGAGCCTGTTCCCCGGCTCCTTGGAGAGTTTCCCTAGCGGATGAGATGCCCCTTTCACACGCAAGGCGCGGGCGGGGGTGGCCACTAAGCAGGGGCCTCCCTCCAAGGGGGGGACCTCACGAGGTTCCCTTTCTCCACATCATCTCGTGAGGAGAGAATTTTCTGGAAGGCAAGAAATGTCGGCGTGCCCCAGGGAGCCACACGCGTTAAGTCAGCCGCCACCATGACCACGAGCGCGACGACGACGACGGCGACGTGCACCCCTGCACACCCAGCGGGGCAAGGCCGGGCGGGTCCGCCCGAGCCCCCACGTCGCAGATGAGGACCCCGAGGCACGAGGCGTGAACCGCTCAGGGTCACAGAGGGAGCACGTGGCGGAGGCGGGGTTCGGCCTTTCCGGGCTGACAGGGACGGCTGCGTCATTACCTCCCCCTCCCCCCGAACCTTCAGCCCGGAGCCCCCCTGACCCTCGCTTAAGAGGGGAGGCTGCAGCCGCCCGGCCTCCCGACCCCGCCACGGGGATCAGAGTCGCCTGGGAAACCAAAAGCCTGTGGGGCCGGCCTGCTCCCACCCTGGACCCAGCGAGAGGAACTCGGGGGCCGGCCGGGCGCCGCCACCTTTCTGCGGGTCCGCCTCTTCGTGTGTGAAATGCGGGAAAAATCACGTACCCCTCAAAGCGAGCAACGCCCAGCCTCGTAGGGAACTGTCCTCAGAGTCCCCGTGACCCCAAGCGATGGCCTGTGCCGGGGAGGGAGCAGGCCCCCAGGCGACTTCCCTGAAGCATCGGAGATTAGGGAGGGAGCAGGGACGCCAGGACCGCTGGCGAGGTCACCAGGGTTCATCGCCCCTCGGAGGGGCATCGGAGGGGCATCCCTAAGGTGTGTTAACCCAGACGCCCAGGCCCCACTTAAAACCTTCTCACGCAGTCAGGTGCTGGGGTGCGGCCGCCCGCCCTGAGCTGCCCCGGCAGGCACTGCTGATCGGGTCACCCCGCGAGGCCACCGTCCGTCCATAGGCCTAACCCGTTGCTTGGCCCAGGGACCCTGTCACAGGGCTGGCGGAGGCTCGGGGCGGTGGAGCCCTAAACCCCTGTTTGTCATCCTGTCTGGACACACGAGTCTGTCCTTCCCCTTTTTACTGACCGTCGACCCCAGGTGGGTTGTGCGGGGGGGCGGGCGGGGGGTGCAGAAGCCGAAAGCTCGTTTCCTGTTAGAGCGTCACGTTCCCGTGGGCGACAGCCACGCGGCTACTTTTCAGCCAGCGCAGCACGTGCTGGGCGAGCGGCGCCCGTCGCTGTCTCGGCCCAGGCCTGAGGTCCCTCCCGTCCCCTGGACCAGGACCCCGGTAAGACTCTGGCCCTTCGCCAGCTCAGGATGGGGCCTGCGAGGCCTCCCTCCGAAGGGCTGGCCCCGAGGCAGCCCCCACGCGATGGAAATTGGCTTAAAGCGGTCCCCCCGGCATCCTTCCTGGGGACGTGGACCAAGCTTCTGCGGGCCCCGCACCTGCATCGGGGTGCAGAGCAAGACGCGCGCCTCGCAAATCCGTTCCACCCCCGGCCCGGGACGGTCGGCCGGGTCCCCGGGGGGATGGCTGTGTCGCCCGCTGCCCATCCACAGGAGGGAAGCAGGAAACCCGATGGCGGCGTCTCTTGGGGACGTTAGGCCCGGGCTCCGCGCCTCCTCCCGGCGGTCTCTGCTGCTGGCACCTGCCCCCAAAGTGGGTGAAAGGGCGCCAGCGCGGGTGTGCACGCTTATCTGTGCGTCACCGCCTGGAAGCAGCGCGGCCCGGGATGGGCCCTGGGTGTGGAGACGCTGGCGGGGCGCCCGGCCTGGCTGCCGCGCTCTGCCTGCGGGGCCGGAGCGGCCCCATCGGCGACCCTGCCGAGCCCCGCCCGGCGGGCGCACGACGCCCCGTTTGGTGCTCCTGGAGCCGTTTTCCTGTGGTTCCGGGGGACACGAGGCGCTCCGGCCCCTCCCCCAAAGGCCTGGACCACCGGCCTCGCTCCCTGACCCCGCCTGTCCCCGATGCCCACGCCGCAGGGAGGAGCCACTCCAGTCGTCCCGGGACCGACCCTGGGCCCAGCAGTGTGGCCCCGGGGCATGGACAGAGATGCCCGTTCACTCGAAGCGCTGGCTGCACGCGCCCCCCCCCCCCCCAGGAGAGAGAGAAACGGGACAAGAGACACCCACGTGCCGGCCGAGTCCAGGAAGAGGACGGGAGCAGGGACAGGGACCCAGCGGAGGGGCCTCCCGGAGGGGCGGGGCGGCCCCGGCGGCCCCGGCTGAGCTAGTGACACGTGCCCGCAGCAGCCAGGCTCGCTGGTTGGTGACGGAGGCGACGACCCGGCTCAAAACCCTGTGCCCAAGCCCCGGGCTGTTTGGCATCTCCCTGTCCCCCCCTCGCACGGGCTCCTTCCCTGCCTCCCCCCCACCCCCCACGCTGCCCTGTCTCGGCACACGCCGGGCTCGGCTGGTAGGTCCGGGGGAGCAGGCTGGGGGGGGCGGTGCTCGCGAGGGCGGCCGCAGGGCCTGGGAGCTGGGTGAGGCCAGGGCGGGTGCCGGGGTGAGCAGCTGGGTTAGGGGGAGGCCAGGCAGCAGGTGCTCGGCGGCCCCGGGGGACGTCCTCGCAGCTGATGGAGCAGCCAAGTGTTCCCGTGACAAAGGGACAGACTGCCCTGGGCGGCCCGGTCGGTGACTGCCCGCCCGCCCGCCGAGAGCAGCTGCGTCCGGAGCCTGCGGGGGAGCGTGCGTGCTCGCCGACAGTGACGCAGGAGTTTTGGGTTTTCTTCTCTGTTCGTCCGGCCGTTTTCTGCCCTGAGCGCACCTGCCACCCGGCCTGCCACTTCACGCCTCCCCTTCGGGGCGCCACCGAAGACCCCGCTGTCGCCACAGGCCGCCCCCCCCCGGGGTTGCCGGGACTGCGAGAACAGGCTGCACCCCACGTCTCGCTCCCGCCTGCCCAGGCGCCCGACCCCACGGCCCGCCTCTCGGACCTGGGGCAGAAGCGGCAAAAGCGGATGAGCCCCCGCTCTGTGGCCGCGCGGCGCCACCCCTTCCCCGTGTCCACGCCAACCCGCTGTCCCGGACAGGTACGCAGGGGCCTCTGGAAAGCCCCAGGGCCCGGCGGCCAGGTCCACGCCGGCCACGTCGTCACGTCCACCGACACCAGCTGCCGAGCGAGGAGCCTGTGACTGAGGGTCAAGTTCGACCCAGGAGGGGCCGGCCTTTCCTCGCCCCGAACCCGGGCGTCCTGGCTCCTTTTCCTTTCCACGGATCACGTGGGCAGGAGGGGGGCTCTGCTGAGCTCCACGCGGACGAGTGTGAGGACCTGGCGGCTGAACCTCGGCCCCCCCGGTGGCTGTGGGGCGCACCCGTCCCTGATCGTGGCCCCCGGGACAAACCGCAGCCTCACTCGTCGTCCCGGCGCTGCCCCTTTCTCTCACCCGCCCCCAAATCCCTCCGCCCGTCACGGAGCCCCCAGACTTGCCGTGACGTTCAGTGTCGCTCGGCCTCGAAGGCCCGACCCGCTGCACGGCGACGCCCTGCCCCCCGCCCAGCCCCCCAGAACCTCCCATCCGCGCCGTCTCTGAACCTGCGCGTTCTGGACGGCCCACAGGGTCGTGCCGCGTTCGCCCTCGGCGTCTGGCTCCTCCGCTCGGGGTTCTCCGTAGCGGGGCGCGGCCCCCCTTCCCTTCGACGGCCGGGCATCGTGGCACTGACCGTGCGGACACCTGCTTGTCCGTCTGCTGACGGACGTGTGAGGTCCTCCTGTCGTTTTGGGAACGACGTCGGGTCTGACTTTTAAAGGGGGTGAACTTTCGCCGGCCCGACCCTGGGATCGGGGCTCCAGGTGCCCAGAGCAGGCGGCTCTGCCCCTCTCTGTGACACGGACGGACAGTGGCCGAGCGCGATGCCCCTGGGTCCTCACGGGGCCCTGTGGGGTGGCTCCTAGGACCACCCTGTGCCAGAGGAGGGGGCTGAGGCCCAGCGCCGGGAACCTTGGCCCTGGTCGCACCCTGCTCGGCAGGGCTGGGCCTGGGGTTCACGGCCAGGTCTGGCCCGGCGGCCCCCGAGCCGTGCTGCTGACCGCAGCGGCCGTTTCAGAACCTGCTCGGTGCTCCGAGCGTCTGGACGTGGGTCCGCTAAGGGGCGCGGACGGCGGCTCCCGTCTCGAACGTTCCACAAACCGCATGTGGGACGAACGGCCACAGGAGATGGTGTGGGGCTGGCCGGGAACCTGGAGGACGCCGGCCCCGGACGCCAGAAACGTCGTCCATGTGCACCGGGGCTTGAGGGACGTCATACGAACCCCCGGCGGGGGGCGTCAGGTGGGGCAGGACACCCCACGTCCTGAGGACGGGTCCCACCCCCCCCAGGATCCCCGCGGCCACAGCGCCAGCCGGGGACTGCCAGACGGGGACCACGGGAGGCGGGACTGCGCCCTCTGCTGCTCACCGCGGGCGTGACGGGCGGGAGGGTGCCCTGGCTGGGCCGGCCTCCCTCCTGGGTGACCACGGGGACCCTGGAGGGGGGAGTGGGGAGAACGGAAGCCCTGGGGGCAGCGCCGCCTTCCCTTTCCGATTTCCACCTCCCGGGGGCGACTCCCAGGACACCCTTGGAGGACTCTCGCCGTGGAAAGTCCTGGACACAGGCCTCGCCGCGACACCCGGAGCCCCGACCGCTCCCCTGGAAGGGGCCCTGCCTGTCCATGACAGGGAACCCTGGCCGGGTGGCCGAGCCCCGTCCCCTTTGCCTCCCCACCCCAAAGTCCTCCCCGCCGCTCGCTGGGCTCTCGGGCTCCAGGCCCACCCTCCTTGCCCGGGTGAGCTGCCCGCCTGCCCGCCCCGAGTGGACCGGGATGACCCCAGCCGCTGCGGCCGCACCTCCCACCCCGCAGCCTCCGCGCACTTGCTCTGAGCCCCACGGCCCCACGCCGCCCTCCTGGGCCCCGAGTGCCCCTGGCCGGAGGGCCGCCCCCTGTCCTGACCCCCCTCCCCTGCTGGGCCAAGCGGAGCAGGACACAGCAGGGCCTGGGCCTGGGCCGCCTGGTTGACCCAGCGAATGGCTCCGGACGGGACACTCCGAGGTGGAATCTGCTCGTTTCTGAGCATCCCACCCAGCAGTGGGGTCTAGATCCCGCCTCTCCCGACGTCAGCTCCGGGACGCCGGCCGGCCCTGCCCCCTGCGGTGGGGGTGTCGAGTGGGGGTGGCAGGGCCCAGCACCCCGCCTTCCGCACCAGGCTCTGGCCGGGGAGGGCCGCGGGCGACTCTGCTCCGATCCCGGCGCCCCCGGCCCAGGCAGCCGCTGCTGACGGGATCAGCGCAGACACGGCGCCGAGGCTAGGGCCGGCCCCGGCGGCGCTCGGCGCGTTGACGCGGCACGCGGACGCGAACTTTCTGGAAGGCGGAGTTTATTTGCACGTTTCTGGCTGGACACGCTCCGGGGTCAGCTCAGACACGGAGCGATCTCGACGCTGTTTATCCGGAGCACAGTCTGCGGGGCCACGATAACTGGGGGAGAGACGGGACGTGGTCAGGGGCTGACCGCAGACCCCGCCGCTCTCTCCATGGGGCTCTGCCTCGCACCAGCCGGCCCGGGACGGCCCCGGCTCCCCGCAACGCCCCGCGCGGCCCCCCGGCCACGTGCGGTGAACGCGTGGTGCGTGCTGGCTGCCAGGCCCACCTGCTGCACCAGCCCCGGCAGAAGCTGCAGCGCCCCGAGGCCCGGTGGCCTGCCCGGTCCTCCAGGCTCCGGGGGGTGGCCCTTCTCCACTTAAAAGGGACCGGCCACCTCCCGGCCCATCCCTGACCTCAGGCCCTTCCTGCCGCCTCCACCACCACCTCCACGGCCGCCGCCCTCACTGTCCGGCCTCACGCCCAGCGCGGTTTTCCCTCTGGAGGACGTGGTGCAGCGCGGGGCACACGAGCGCTGCGGCCCACGGGGCGGCACGCCTGCCCCCACGCCTCCTTTCACAGGCGCCCAGCCGCGTGAGCGCGCGTGGACAGGCCCGTGCGCCCAGGGTGCGGGCTGAGTCCGCTCACCGGCAGGTTCTGTGAGGCGGCGTCACCCCACGCCCGCCCCAGGACCCGCCCCCTGCTGGCCGGGCAGTGGCTCCCTCGTGGACACACGACGCCCCCACTTTCCCGTCCACCTCTGGGGTGGACATGGGAGCTGCTTCCAGTGTTTTCCAGCACGAACGAAGCGGCTACTGCTGTCCCCGTCCGTGTCTCACGGAGCATGCCGGGGGTGACCGGCCGAGCCCCGGGGGTGGTGTCAGGCCCGGGGGACCGGGTGCTGGTCCGACTGCCCAGCAGCAGGACCGGGGCCACGCCCCGAGCAGGAAGCGGCCGCAGGGCCGGCTCCGCGGTCTCCGACTTACTTTTCTTCTTCCTGTAGTTTTTTCTTCTCTTAAATTTCATGTTGACTCTTGGGCACGACTCTGTCTTTTCGATGACCGTGGCCTCTACTCGGACCAGATCCTTTCTGGCAGGGAGGGGAAGGGAGAGCGACGCGCCACCCCGGTCAGTTCCCGGTTTCACTACCGCGGCACGCGAGCCTCCCTAGCGCGAGGTGCTGCTTTCTGTTGTGGTGACCCTCGGAGACAGACGCCCTCCCTGCGATCTGACCACAGAACGTCCCTGATGACAAGGAACGGGTGACCCCGGTCCTCACAGGGCCACCCCGGCGCGGGTCGGGAACAGAGCCGGGCTTGGCTCTGGGTGTGCTCCGCGTGGGGACGCGAGACGCCCACCGCGACGCAGTGCGGGCATCACAGCGTGCGGCGTCGGTTCCTACCAGGGTGGCCCCCGCCTGGCCCCCTGCCCGGGACCCCAGGCCAAGCCCCGCCCCGGAGAGCACTTACCCGAGGAGCGGCTTGCCCAGCAGCGTGAAGTTGTCCGCCCCAACCAGCAGAACCTGAAAAATGAGACGGACGCGTGACCAGCGAGCGATGCGGACGTCGTCGCTGCGAGCAGGTGGTGACGCTGGACGGCGAGAAGGCGCCGGCTACGAACTGTGACGCGGGCCCGACCTGCCACCTCGCTAACGATCCCCCCAACTCGAAACAGGCTGCCAAGGGCGCCGGCTCGGAGTGCTGCCCCGAGGAAAGGCCCGGGCAGGCCGCCGGAGGCAGGGTGGGTGAGACCGGTCAGCCGGCGTGCTGGCACGCGCCAACGCAGGCGCGCGGACCTCCGACGGAGACGGGGGCTTTTCATCACATGAACAAGATTCCTCCCGCAGCGTGACGTCCCTGGGGAAAGTGCCCCCGTCAGACCACGGCTACGCGGCGAGGGTCGGGCCTACGTGGTGACCGCAACGTCCCCCACGGCCAGGCCACCGCTCCCGGCCTGGGGGAAACTGCGGCGCTCAGTGTGGCCACAGGAAGACGCCAAGTGCAACGGCGTTTGAGATGCTGGAGGCGCGCCCGGGACTTTCCCGGCGGGAAGAAAAGCCCGCACGACGCGCGCGGGCCTCGGGACAGAGCGCGTCTGCGGGGCCGGCCGGGGCCGCGGGCCTCGGGTGAGACGCGTGACGAGTGGCCTGATTACGAGCCACTTCCCGCGCGAGGTGGTCTCTGCTCCCGGCCTCCTGAGTCACGAGGACCGCCCGCCTGGACAGGGCCTCCGGGACGGCTTCCGCCAGCGGGAGAGACGTCACGGCGTCTTTGTGGGACCCTCGCCCGCGCGCTCCTGCGGCCCCGCTTACTCCGGGTGGTTCGAGAGCTCACGACAGAGCCCGTCGCCCTCACGAGGAGACGCGCCGGAGGCTGCCGCCCCGCTCTGGGCCGAGTTCACAGCCGTGTTGAGACCCGGGCGGGCGAGGGCCGTCCCGGGAACTGCGCTACCACGCGGACGCCACACACGAGGGGGCGGAGCTTTAACTCACAATCACACACGTCGCACCACGCCCCGCTGACAGCTCTAGGCATCCCAGACGCACGGGACGGACACCCGCAGGCAGCACACAGCGCAGCCGAAGGGCGGACGCGCCGCAAGCAGACGGGGCGAGCCGCGTGAGGTGGCCGCGGGCAGGACGGCGTCCCCGGACCAGCCCTCGCCGCCCACACACAGCGGCCGGCAAGTCTGACGTCACAGCCAGAGGTCGGCGTTCCGGCCGAAACGCAACACTTTTCCCGCAGAAACGTGGACTCGAATCTCTTTACGTCCTTGGCCGGGACTTCGTGATCTCTGCGGCCGAACATTCCTCTGCGGGGATCGGGCCGCCGCGAGGTGGCCGGTGGGCACGTGCGTTTCTCCTCAGAGGCCCGTGGGGACTGTCCCCGTGCGGACTGACTACTGAGTCGGGGCCGTCCTCGGAGGCGGCCGGCCCGCTGCGCCACTCGCCCCCCGGCCCCCTCGTGGTCGCCTCCGACGTGGGGAAACCTCCCCAGTGACGACCCGGGGCCCGGGGACCACGCGGTTGGTGACCGAGTCCCGGAGGCACAAAAGCAGCCTCACCTTCTCCAACCGAATCCGCTCTCCACACGCGACGTCCATCTCGTTTTCGATTAAAATCAGGTCTTCGGCGGTCACCTTCCACTGGTGGCTGGCGAAGTGCACCACGGCAAAGAGCCGGCCGTACTGGCCCGTGGCGATCAGCTCGTTCACCTTCCGCACGACCTCTGCGGGGAGGAGAGGACAAGCGGGGCCCGGGGTCAGGCGGCCACACGCCCCTCGCGGGCCCAGTGACTCTGGGGGAACGACCCCCTCGCTGGGCAGCGGGGCAGCCCTGGGGGGGCGCGTTCTGCACACGGGGGGACTCGGAGTGACACCACGTGGGCCTGGGCCCCCTGCACGCCCCCTCACGTGGCAACCTGCTTCCCACCGTCAGGTCACGACCCCCCTTCCGGACTGTACGTCTGGACAGTGTCACTGGGGCGGGGGACAGGGAGGACACACCCGGTCTAGGCGGAAGCCTGCGGCCCGCGTGTCTCCCACGCCCCCTGGAACGGCGCGTTAAACCCGGATGACCCCAGGCTTCGGTCTGGGTCTCCGGCCTTTTGGGGAACCCAGGACCCTGCGTGCCCTCGCGGTGACAGTGCCCGCGGCGGCTGCAGGCGGCCGCTTCCCCGCTGGCTGTCACGCACACTGCGCTCTGCCCGTCCACCTGGGGAGAAGCCTCTCCCCGAATCAGGTGGCCGAGCTCGGACGCGGCAGGTGGCCGAGGGGCGTCACCCAAACGCACGAGGCGAGGGCTTTCGACTCTGGTGCCCGGCCTCGGAGCACCGAGGCAGGCGAAGCCCGCGCTCTGCGCCGGGTGACGGCCCGTGGGGCGGCTGCTGCTGTCCTCGCGCTGCCTCCTACCTGCGTGGTGTCTGGTCTCCTCGGCCGGGTCCGGCAGAACGACTTCTGGCCAAGGCGGCGAGCTCAGGGACGTTTTAGGGACGTAGCTGCGGAAAAGGGCATTTTGCACACGCGTCACACGTGAGAAGGCAGTTCGAAACCCTAAGACGGCTGCACGCAAAACGCAGGGACAAGGACCTCCCGGTCACCGTTCCCATTCCCGTCTCGGTGCTCGCTGGCCAGGGCAGCTCCCGCAGGGTCAAGGCGAGCTCCGCGCCCATGATCCCGGGAGGCGGCTGCTGGCGATGCCGGCGCTGGCTCCCCGGTGCAGACCCGCCGTGGCATGACTCTGGGGACAGCCGCCCCCCCGCACCCCCGAACGGCCACGTATTCTGAGGAACGAGGGCTGATGGTTCGGTAACCGAAACGGGAATTCCGAGCATCCTGTTCCCGAAGAACCGTCCCTGGAATAACGGTGGGTCCTGGGCCGGCGGCCGACCCAAGGGGGATGCTGGGTCTCAACCCTGGCTCTGCCACCGACGAGGACGTGACCTTGGCAGTGATTTAATGGCTCCGGGTCCCGGTTTCTTTCACTGAGAAAGTGGGAACAGGAGCACCCGCCCTCGGGGCTGTGGCGGGACCGGAAGGGTCAGGTGCCCAGCAGGACGTGGCAGAGTGGGGCGCGGGCGGCGCAGCGCCCTGGGGCAGCGGCACCCCCACCGCCATCCTGTCCTGTGCTATGGTCATGTCCGCCCCCGCCTGCCCGGGGGCGCCAAGCTCGGTGTGGGGCGTCTGCCCCCCGCTCGGCCTGGTGTGGGGTGGGGTGGCTAGTGGGGGGCAAAGAAGGGGAGCCTGAGCTCCCTCCACGGGAGGCGGAGGGTCTTAACTTTCTGACCTGTTTCTGCCTCGAATTCCGGCCGTCCACAACGGAGGGCGTGGGGGGTGGGGGGTCGAGTCCAAACAGGACTTTTCAGGACAGTTTTTAAGCTTCCACTGCTGTTTGCCACCAGAAAGGGACATTGCCTGCCTTGTTCGCTGGCCCCGGGAACATGCCCGACACAGTCTGGGAACGGGGTGACGCTTTCCGCGTCCAGTGAACGCGCCAGCAAGTTAATTAAGTCCCCCCGAGGTCATCTCAGGGCATCTCGACCCCGAGCTGTGGCAGACCCGGGGACCCCTGAAGAGAACGAAGATGAGGAGCTGGGACCCGAGGCAGGCGGCCACCCTCCACAGAGGAGGCACGAAAAACACGCCGAATCACCTAAAACGCCCCCTTACGGCTTCTCTCTGCCCTGGCCCGGGGTTGCAACGTGTCCTCTGAGAACCAGAGACCCCTATCCGTCCCCGCCACGGGACTCTGGTGCTGCAGCCGGGCACGCGGGGCGCCCTAACCCGTGCGGGGCGCAGTCCTGGGCTCCCTGAGCGCAGTCCCGAGCGGGCGCCCCAGCCCCACCTTGCCGGAGAGGAAGGACGTGGAGTCCCGAGTCGGGGCCCGGCTGCCGGGTGCTGGGTGGGGGCGGGGCCCTGCCCCACTGTGACCGTCACCCCATTCCCTGTTCCACTTCCATGTGCTCCCACCAGCCAGGTGACTCTGCCAAACTGACCTTCCGTAGTTCACAGTGAAGTTTCTTCCCTAAATCTGAGCTTCTAGCACATTCCATGGCTTCTTCCTAGAGGTTCTGATCCCGCCCTCCCAGTTAGAAGTGTGTTTGGAGCCAAAACGTCCCCCGAATAAAACAGCCACGCGAGGCCTCGGAACACCTCGCTCTCCCAAGTTCTGTCTGTGTCTAGGTCAGGGGGCTGAGAAAGACCGTCGAGAGGGTCAGAGAGAACACAAATATTCCCGAAAACTCAGAAGCTTTAGAAAGACAGCCCCACCGGGGGGGGCAGAGTCTCCCGGACCCGCGCCGGATCTTACCCTTGTGGGAAGGGAGCGCTCTGCGAACCGAACCTGCGAGGAGCGGACCACGGGAAGCCTGGGGGGAGGAGAGACACGGGCCGTCAGCAACGCCGGACGCGAGCCCAGCCGCCCCCCGTGGTACGGGACTGGCCCACGTCCAACTCGGCCCCGGAAAACCGAAGTCTCCGAGGCTCAGAGGACGCCACTATGGCCACTGGTTGGGACTGTGGGCGCGGAGACCCGTTGTCGCGCCATCTAACACGGCCTAAACCCGAATCGCCCAGCAGCCGCCTGTGCCCGAGCGCGGGGACAGCTGTGAGACGGGGCGCTGAGTCCGCCATCTGGTATTCCCACCCCCGTGCCGTCCCCCGCATTGGAGTGACCGACGGCGCGAGACAGAAGCGACGGAACGGCACTTCGGAGGTCGGGGTGGGGGGGAGGACGCAGAGGCCCGGGGAGAGGAGGGAGAGCGTGCCGGCCGGACCTCGGCCTCGGTGGAGTCCGGAGGAGACGCAGCCCCTGCCCGGGGCCTGACCGTGCCCTGACGGGACCCGGAACCAGAACCACCCAGCCAGGCTGCTCCTGTCTCCGGCCTCCCTGACTGGCCTCTCTCTCCCCACCTTGCTGTGCCCGAGGTTTGCGTCCTGACCCTCGCCTCTGTCCATCCATCTCTGGTGACGGCTCCGAGCCGGACGGACTTAAACGTCACCTGTGCGCTGGTGACTCCCAGGTCCACACCTGCGGCCTGGACGTGGGAATCTCCCCATCTGCGCGCCATCACCACCTGCACGTCTGGCGAGCATCTCGAAACCTAAGGAAGGCGCCGACCTCCCTCTCACGCCTGCTTCTCCCGTCCTCCTCCCCAGCTCACGTGTGGCAACCTCGTCCTTCCAGTTGCTCGGGCCCCAGAGGCTGACCCTTCTCTCCCACACCCCTCGGCCGACCTACCAGGAAGCCCTCTCGGCTCTCCCCTCCGAGATCCAGCTCTCACCCCTCCGGTCACCCACGCCGCCCCCGCCTCCTGCCCGGGTCATGGCGAACACCGAGCTCTCCCTGTTGCCTCCTTTCTCTGCACGCGGAGCAGCGAGTGACCTTGTTGCTGGTCTCGTTTAATTCTGAGAAACGGTGACGGGCCCGACGGGCCTGCAGGGCAGTGGGCAACAGGCCCCGTCGCTCCAAACCCACCTTGCACGCGCTTCCCCTTGCTCGCTCTGCTTCCCTGCTATTCCTGGAACCCGCAGGCACACCCATGCCCAGGAGCCCGAGCCTCTACGGCTCCTCCCGAACCCCTCCTGCCCTTCGGGTACCCCACCTGCAAGGCTGAGCCCTCATCTCCTCTGCATCTCCGCCCCCGAACACCAGCTCAGAAGGGGGGCCTCTCTCGACCATCCTACTTGAACCTGAACGCCTCCCTCCCGACTCCGGCGGTATCGTTCCTCGCAGGGCCTCCGAGCTCCTAACACACACGCCGTTTGCTTCTTTTTAGAAACCGCCCGTCTCGCTGCTCACTCCCCCTCCCTTCAGAAGGCCAGCTGACTCCCTGCAGAGCAGGCGTTACTGTTGGGTGTTTATTGCTGAGAATCCCCACCGTGGACCAGGGTCTCACACGTGATAGGGACTCGACAAACGGCGAAAGAACGAATGACGTCTGCCCCATCATTCCACGAAGCCGCTGTCGGAGTTTCCTGTGCCTGGGAACTAACTCGGCGTCCTCCTTGGGGGCCGTGCGCTGTCAGAAGATCAGCCAGAGAGTTGCTGCGCCTGACCTGCCCTCCCGGGACTCTCGCCTGGGGCCTCAGCTCAGCCCTGGCTGCGAAGGGGCTCCCTGCTGTGCCACGGGATGCTCCTCTACGTCTGCGAGGACCGCGTGGCCCCCCATCCCGTTCCCTTCGCTCGCTCTCCAAGGTCCCACCCGCCCACCATGGTGGTCCTTTCCCCTGTGCTCACTACACGAGTCTGTGTCCCCCTCGTTAAAAGTTTGAGTCTGGGGTTGAACCCGGCGCCCTCGAGGTGGTTTTGTCCGTGGAACAGGAGGAGTCCCACTGCTTCTGTGAGAACTTCCCGGCCCTCGTGAACCCACGTTTCATTACAGAAAGGGTCAAAGCAAACGAAACTGGAGAGAATGGCACGTGAGGCCGGAGCCCTCAGGGGCCCCGCCCAAGGCTCGACCGGTTTTGTTTGGGATACGCTGCCCCTGGCCCCGCGGTGCCCTTGTGTAAGGCAAATCAGACACCGTCTCATCAACAGGGACGTCCCCATGTTTCTGTAAAAAGATCAGGATTCGTTAACAACACGACCACGACTACGACCCCCTGAAAAAGAGAGGAAATTCTTGAAAACCCTCGCATAGCCACGTGGCCCGACTTAAAAACACACAGAACCGCTCGCGCTCGCGCACACACTAACCATCATGGGGCACAAATTCGCCGTTTTTAATGAAAATAATCCTCCGTCAGCCTCCTAACTCCCCGGGGTCTGAAACAGCGGCCTTTGGTGGACGGGTTACCCGCCCCCCCCTGTGGTGGGGCGCCGAGGGCGGCCGGACGCCTTTGGGTGGGGGTCGGGGGGCACCCGCGGGGCGCCGAGGGCGGCCGGACGCCTTTGGGTGGGGTCGGGGGTCACCGAGCGGCGGGGGTGCCCGCGCCGGGGGGCCCCTGCACCCCTCCTCCCCCTCCCGGCTCCGGGGCTCGCGCTGCCCCCGCGGGGCCCGCCGCGGAGCCGGAGAACTGTCGTGAGGATCTGAGCGGCCGACAGAGCCCCCGAGTCGGGCCCGCGCGTCCCTGACTCCCACGCCGGGGCCGCGCGGGCGCCCGGCACCCACGGCCTCGCGGGGGGGCGCCGCCGCTCGCCCCGCTCCCTCCCGGGCCCCGCGGCGCCGGGTCTCACCCGCTCCGCGCCACGACGGCCGCGCGAGGCCGCGGCCGCCCGCCGACAGCAGCCGCCCGAGGGCGAGCGGCAGCGCCGCCCTGGCCGCCGCCATCTTGCCGCCGCCGCGGCCGGAAGCGGAAGCGGAAGCGGCGCGGGCCCGGTGCGTCGACGCGCCGGCCCGGCGGGAAGCACGTCCGCGCGCAGCCCGGGGCCCGGCGCCGGGCCGCGGCCATGGCCTCGGCGGCGGCCGTGGAGAGCTTCGTGCGCGAGCAGCTGCGGCTGCTGGAGCTGGAGAGGGCGGCGGAGGTCGAGGAGCGCAGGTGCGGGCGCCACGCGCGTTCTCGGGCCGGCCCGGCCGCTCCCCCCACCCCCGGCCCCGGGGCAGCCCGTCCGGCCCGTGGTCGCGTAGGAGGCCCGGGCTTGGCTCGACCTGGACCTTCAGCCCCAGGCCCCGCCCCGCCCCCGCGTGTCCCCGGCCCCCCCGTGGGTCCCCTCGTGGGTCCCCCCCGGAGACGGTCGCGTCCGCCCCGGGTGGGACACGGGGCCGGGCGGACGCCGGGACCCGGGTGTGAGCCGGGGGGGGGGATGGGGGGGACAGACGCCCACGGCTCCCGCGGGGCCCGCGCAGGTGCGGCCGGAGCCTGGATGGGGGGGGACGGCTGACCCCGGGGGGGAAGGGTCAGGTTCAGGGCCGCCCCAGGGGGCGGGGCGGTCGCGGCTCGGCTGCAGGGAAGCGAGTGCGGGGGGAGGGGGAGGCCGGCGGGAGGGAGGGAAGGGGAGGGTCACCCGCCTGGGCCGGGAGAGGGCGGGCTCGTTTGGGGACAGGGACCGTCGTTTGGCGGAAACCCTCACCTGCGTCCGGCCATTCCTTTAAACCTGGGGCCCGCGTCATGGGGCGCCTCGCGGTCACTGTCGGTCGAAGGCTGACACCGCAAGGCCGCCAGGGACCTGTACCTGGCCCAGGGTGACACTGGTAGCCTCAGGCCCCGAGGTCCGGTTCCCGTGGGCGCGCCGCCCGCGTGCCCCGTACAGCGCCGGGGTCCGTTCGGGAGGTTGCGATCACCACGGCCAGGAGCTTTGCCCCCACACGGACCGGAGAGCATCCCAGCTCCTTTACTTCTGGCTGCGTGGCCTTGCGGGTCACGCCTCTGAGCCTCGGTGACCGCACCTGCGACATGGGGCCCCGCCAGGTGGGCTGTGAGAAGGAAGCGCCCTGCCCAGGGTCAGGGGCTCAGCATGGAGTCAGGCGCAGAGCGCGCCCGGGAGAAGATGAGTGGGCGTCGGGTTGGCAGCGGCTTGTGTCCTGGTCCTGTGCAGAGGCTGGTCCTCCTGCCGCCGAGCAGGTTGGGGGGATGCTCGGGTGCTGCTGCTGCTGCCAACTGGAGCGGGTGAGGCGGTCGGTCAGGAGGTTCTGGTTAGCCGACTCCCAGGGGTGCGGGCTTGAGCAGGGCTCTGGAGGGGGCGTGTGAGAGGCAGAGGTGGGTGAAGGCTTAAAATGGGAGGGGTCCCATGGGGCCTCCTGGCATTCAGGGGCCGTCGTGCGCGGAGAGAGCGGGTTCGTCCTCGGGTGACTGGGAGAAGGGCCGAGGCGCGAGCTGCCCCAGGGGAGGCAGGAGGGCCGGTTTGAGAGGGGGCAGGTCCCGCTGACGCCGGGTCGGCTGCGGTGCCTGTGCCCTCACCCTGGGTTTCCGTTTGCAGTCCTCCCGCTGGGTGGGAGTGGAAGCGGGTGGCGCGTGAGCACTGACCTGCGGCGTCGGGTGTCTTCCAGGGCCTGGCAGGAGAACGTCTCTCTGAAAGAGCTGCAGCACCGGGGCGTCTGCCTGCTGAAGCTGCAGGCGTCCAGCCAGCGGACCGGGCTGTACGGACGGCTGCTGGTCACCTTCGAGCCCCGGAGATGCGTGTCTGCAGCCGTGCTCCCCAGTAACAGCTTCGCTTCTGGTCTGTGCTCCCGGACGTCGGCCCGTGACCGAGTGTCGCGGCTGCAGACCGTGACTCGTGGTCTCATAAAGGCTGGGGTGCACGTGGCCGGTGGACGTGGGGTGGCCTGACCGGGGCTAAGGGGTCACAGGTGTGCCGTTCGGCCTCGCCGCCGGGATTCAAGGCGTAGGACTGAGCGTCCGCGCGGGGGGGTGTGAGAGTGAGGACTGGTGGGTGAACTGGAAGGCTGACGCGTGGCGCACGCGTGTGGACGTGAGTGGAGTGCAGGGCGTAAACGGGCGCGGAGTGCGGGGCGTAAACGGGCGCGGAGTGCGGGGCGTAAACGGGTGCGGAGTGCGGGGCGTAAACGGGTGCGGGGTGCGGAGTGCGGGGCGTAAACGGGTGCGGGGTGCGGAGTGCGGGGCGTAAACGGGTGCGGGGTGCGGAGTGCGGGGCGTAAACGGGCGCGGCCCCGGCTTTCTCTCGGGGGATTGCGTCTGTCTGAACTGTCTGCGTTCCGGAAGGGTCGCGTCGGTCGTGCGGATGGCAGGTTGGCGTCCGGGCCCGAAGGCTGTCACCTGGACTGAGTTTGTCCTCCTGTCCCAGCTTTGCCCTCTTCTGGGCTGGCTTCCTTCTCGGGTGCCACACAGGACCAGTCCCAGCCCCACATCCTCCGGGGTTCGGGTCCGGCCAGAGCGAGTGCTCCCTTCCCAGGGGCCTAAGCAAAAGACTCGCTGCGTCCCGGGGGCTCCGATTTGGTCCCACACCAGCCCTGGACAGGCGTCGTGGCCAGTGGCCTGTGAAGCACCCATGGGCGTGGGTCACGTGCTCCATCCCTGGTGTCGGGGGAGGCCCCTCAGTCGCCTGGCAGATGGGTGAATCCCTGAACAGTTACACGGGGAGAGGGGAGAGCCGTGTGGGGCGGGCCGCGGACAGCCACTGTCCCTCCTCCACCCTCCTCCACCCGTGCGCCCCTTCCCCCTGGAACGCTCTCCCCGATGGGCTCAGGGTCCCCGCGGAGAGGCCGTCACCGCACAGTTTCCAGGGCGGCGCCCCCAAGCGTCTCTGTCCCCTCCCGGGTCTCCGTTGTTCCCGAGAGCCCGCAGCACCGGCGTCTGGTAGACCTCCCCGGGGGCTGGCGCCGCTTTCGTTCCCGTCGGACCAGTGCCCGGACCAGTGCCCGGCACAGAGTAGGCGCTTTACGTGGCTGGTCCACGGTCGTGTTTGTTTCAGACAGCGCGTTGATTTCCGGCCGCTTTCCACGTGTGATCTGGGTGTTTCACGTGTTTTTTGCCATTCCGGGGTGCGGCATCCGAGGATCGTACGAAACGGTCTACGTCGAGCTCGCTTCCGCGTCTACGTGACCGGGTTTCCCTTTCCGCAGGCGACATAGTGGGTCTGTGTGACGACGGCGGGCAGCTGGCCACCGGGGTCCTGACCCAGGTCACCCAGAAGTCGGTCACCGTGGCCTTCGACGAGTCCCACGACTCCCAGCCGAGCGTGGAGCAGGACAAAGCCTACCGGCTGCTGAAACTTGCCAACGACGTCACCTACACGCGTCTGAAGAGGTGCGTGCGCCCGACTGCGTGCCACACGCGAGGTTCCCCTCGGACACGGCTCTGGCCCGGGTGCCCCTGCGGGCGGGGGCCGGGGCCCCGCACCGAGGCAGCCGCCGGTTCCCCCTGACCGCGCTTCCCTTCCCCCCCGGCAGGGCGCTGCTCACCCTGAAGAAGTACCGCTCCGGCCCCGCGTCCCCACTCATCGAGGTCCTCCTGGGTGGCCGCGCGCCCAGTCCGGCCAGCGAGACCTGTGAGAGTTTGGCCTTTTCTGGTTAAAACCGCCGCAGGGAGCATCGAGAGCGGCGTGACCGGGCCGTTGTGGCGGGACTCAGGACGCGCGGTCAGGGCACGCCCGCCGCGGGTTCTCCGCTCGCCCGAGGCCCTGTCCGGTGCTCGGCGTCGCTCCTCCTCCCGCTGGGGCTGCGGGGCTTCTTTCCGAGGCCCCGAGCCTGCGTTTCGGGAAGCAGAGGGATTGCCCCGCTCTGGACTCTGGGCCCGCCTCGCTGTGCGCTCGCAGCGTCCGGTTCTGGTTTGGAAACTCCTTCGGCGGTCCCCTCGGGTGGAGGCCGCTTCCGTCCGACCGGGACAGCGACGCGCGGGCGGACGAGGAGGCAGTCGCCGCAGCTGCTGCCGGGGTCGCTCCTCGTGTTTGCGTGTGTTTCTAGGCTTTTCCGCGTCCACGTGGAGCGTCGGGTCTGGTTTACGTGCGGACAGACGCGTGGACACGCGCACGCGCGTTCCCGAACACGCCCGTTTCCCAGAGGGCCGTGGCACCGGCTCCGGTGGCTGCCGTCACTCGTGCGGTGGACACTGCCCGTCTGTCCCGCCGGGCTTCAGTCCGTTCGTGCCGGGGCCGTCCCACACCCTCCCTGTGTCGCCCCTGTGCGGCCGCACCCAGCGCCGCGTCGGCTTTACACACGGCGACCTCGTGGTTGGTTCTCGAAGGCGCGCGCGTCTCCACGAGGTTGGTTCCTGCCGCGCAGTCGTGGCGAGGCCGCTCTGTGCCAGACACGGAGTCGGGAACGAACGCGCCCCGTTTTGGGGAGCCGCGGCTGCTGTCTGCGGACAGCGGGGTGGGCCGTGGAGCGGCGAGTGGCCCCGGCGCTGTGGGCCGGGCGGGACCGCGTCCCCAGCGTGTCGCAGCCCCGCGCGTCCTGGTCCCCGCCCCGTGCGTGCCACCGTGGCGCGGCCGCAGAGCCGGCTCCTGCCCACGGTCCTGCTCTTGGGGCGCACGAGGCCACGTGTTGGTCTTGGTGAAAGGGTCGGAGTGGACGCACGATCCCGGGATCGGCCGGCAGTTCCTGGTCCTCGATCGTTTTTGTCGTTTTACGGGCGCTTGGAAGGGGACGGTGCGGTAGACGCAGGCGCGTCCCCAGGCACGGCGGCTCCAGGGAGGGCCGTCCCCCGGGGCGTGAGCCGGGGACGGCGGCGGTGACGGCGCAGCCTGTAGGTGCCTCGGGCCCCGCGGGCGGCCGGGGACGGTGCGTGAGGGGGCGGCGTGGCCGTGGCCGGGAGGCCGGCCCTCGGCGCCGGCCCAGGCCTGTGGTCCGCCGCGTGCCGACTCCTGGACACGCCTTTCCGAGACAGGGCGGGCGGGTGGGTGTTGGCTGGACGGCCCTGGGGAGGTCCGGCGTCCTCCTTCCCCGTCACGTCGCTCGGTGCCATCTGTGCGACGGGGCCCGGGGCGGGGCCTGACGCCGCTGCGTCTCCCGCAGCGCCGCCCGTGCTCAGTGACGCCGCGCTGGACGCCTCGCAGAGGGAGGCGGTGTCGTTCGCGCTGGCGCAGAAGGAGCTCGCCATCATCCACGGGCCGCCCGGCACCGGGAAGACCACCACTGTGGTGGAGGTCGTCGTCCAGGCCGTGAAGCGGGGCTGCAAGGTGGGCAGGGGACCCCGGCGTCCGGGCGCGCTCGGCGCTTGCTCATGGGGGGGGGCGGGCGCCGTTTGACCCCGACAGCCACGTGGGACGTGGGAGCCTGCTCAGGAGGGCGGGCGGGGTCCCTGGGGAAGGCCCCGGCTGCCGGGGCGGATCCGTCGGCCCGCACCCTGCTGTCCGCGTGCCTGAGTCCAGGCCGCGCTGGGTGCGGGTCCCGGGCCGCCGCGCCTGCCCTACGGCTGGCGGTTCCCCCCGTGCCCCCCCGCCCCCCGTCGCGTACACGCCGCCCGTCTCTCCGCCTGCGGAGCTTTCCGTCTGCCTTAGCATGGACTCGGGCTCGTCGCTAGAACCCGTGACCGACCCGGGCGTGCCCCCTGCCCCCAGGTGCTGTGCTGCGCGCCGTCCAACACCGCCGTGGACAACCTGCTGGAGCGCCTGGCCCGCTGCGGGCTGCGGACGCTGCGCCTCGGCCACCCCGCCCGCCTCCTGGGGTCCGTCCAGCAGCACTGCCTCGACGAGGTCCTCGCGCGCGGCGACAGCGCCCCGATCGTCGCCGACATCAGGAGGGACATCTACCAGGCCCTCGTGCGTCCCTCTCAGCCCCGCGGCCCCACCGGGCAGGCTTCTCGGGCCGGCCGCACTGCCCTGTCCCCGGGCCTCGCCCCCTGTCCCCGTTCCCTGTCCCCAGGCCTCGCCCCGTGTCCCCTGGCCTCGTCCCCCGTCCCCGGGCCTCGCCCCCTGTCCCCAGGCCTCGTCCCCTGTCCCCGGGCCTCGTCCCCTGTCCCCTGGCCTCGCCCCTGTCCCTGTCCCCGGGCCTCGTCCCCTGTCCCCGTCCCCTGTCCCCGGGCCTCGTCCCCGTCCCCTGGCCTCTCCCCCTGTCCCCGGGCCTCGCCCCCGTCCCCGGGCCTCGCCCCCTGTCCCCTGGCCTCGCCCCTGTCCCTGTCCCCTGTCCCCGTCGACTCTGGTGATCCAAACGTCGGGCCTGCCCCGTTGGTGGAGACGTGCAGTCGGCAGGCCTCGGGGCTCAGCCGTGTCCCGGGTGGTTTCGTGAGCGGGTGGCGGATTGTCTCGAAGGGAACCTCGCCCTCCCGTACGCCTCACGTCTGGTCACGTCTGGGCGACGTCAGTCAGCGGAACGTGAAACGCTGCAGCCCAAAGACAAAGCTCAGGCAGTGCCCGGCTCCCCCCGCGTTTTGGTCCGTTCCCGCTTCCCTTGGGAAGGCGCCGGGGGCGACGGCGGTTTGAGATGCGTTTCCTCGTGCGGCCCGGGACCCCTGAGGCCTCTGGTCCTCCCGTTCACACGCTGGCCCTGCTTTCCTCGAATGCCCGGCCGCGGGTGCGGTCGCCATCCGCCGGCCTCGCGCATCACAGGCCCGGTGCCGCGGGTCGGCCTGTCCCGTGGGCCCGCGGAGAAGCGGGATGGCACGGGGGCCGCCGCCGGGGCCTGGCAGGCGTGCGCACAGGGTGCGCCCGTGTCCCCCGAGGCGAGAGGCGACTGCGTTTCCCGTTCCTGGTTAAGTCGGGGCTTTCGGGGTGGTCCCTCCGCGTGGCTCCGTGGGACCTCCCGTCACTGCCGCCAGAGCCCTGTCCCCGGAGCGGGGTCTCGAGCAGGGAGGCCGGTTACGCGAGGTTCTGCGCGTGGGGCACGATGGGGTCGGGCGCGCGTCCTGGGGGCTGAAGGAAGGCGTTTGGCGCGACGGTGGGGGCGTGACGGGCGGGGCGCGTCCTCCCGGCCTGCAGGCTGCTGAGACCCGGTCCCGGGCCGGCCCAGTGACCGCGGGGCGGGCTGGCCCGGCCCCGTCTCCCCCGAGGGGCCAGCTGAGTCGCCGCCTGCTGAGGGCACCCGACTCCGCTCTGCGGCCTCCCTGCGTGCGGGTGACGGTGGCCCCGGGCCCGGCAGCACGTGGGGTGCTCAGCCAGCGGCGTGTCTGCTGCTCCTTTAGGGAGCGTTTTGGGGTCTTAGTGCCGTGTAAGGACTCACGGGGTGCACCCGCTGCTCGTGGGTAAGAGCCCTTCGTGAGTGGAGAAGGGCGAAGCGCGTGCCGGGTCGTGGCAAACGACGGCTCGTTTTTTTGTGTGTTTTGTCTTCTTCGCAGGTGAAAAGCAGGAAGACCCAGGACAAGAGGGAGAGACACGGCCTCCGACACGAAATCAAGCTGCTGAGGAGAGAGCTGAAGGAGAGGGAAGAGGCAGCCATGCTGGAGAGCCTCGCGGCGGCGGACGTGATCCTGGCGACAAACACAGGTGCGGAGGCCGGCGCCGCCTCTCCCGCCCGGCCCGGGGGTGCTCCCCGGTGCTCCCCGCGCGGCCCTCGCTGTCGGGCGGACTTCGCCAGCGACGCCCCGGGCGGGTCCTTCACTGCCGCGTGGTTTCTCCACCGAGAGGGGCGAGAGGGACGTCCAGGCGCGCCTTCCCGGGCGAGCGTCTGCTGCTGAAGGACTCGCCCGTGCGGTCTGGGCTGTGGACTCGCGGGCGAGGGGTGGCCCTGGCTCCTCTCCCCGACGGGAGGACGGCACAGGCTCGGGCGGCGGGCTCGCCCGAGGCCCCACTGCCGTCTGCGGGGCTGTGTGGGGCCAGGTCTGGCCCGCACTGGACCCTCGCTGCCCGGCTCTGCTCCAGGACGGGGCAGCTGGGGCGTGGCGCGTCCCCAGACGCGCGGAGGTTTTGTCTGAGCGAACGCTCGGCCGGGGATCGTGCCGTACGCCCCGGAAAGCCGCCCCGGGGAGAGTGAACTAAGTTCCGGCTGCAGGAAGTGACGGGAAACAGCGTTTAGGCACGAGACAGCCTTCCCGGGACCCGGCTCGCTGCCCCCCGGGGCGACGGGTGTTGGGGATCGACGCGCTTAGTGGCCCGTGGCTGGGCTCGCGCCCTTCACACTCAGACACAGGGGGGCAGGGCCCGCGGGGCTTCGCTCTGAGATGCGGGTTTGTCACGTGCGGCCTTGACGCGGGACTGGGTCACGACGCGACACGACGCTGCCCTCCGTGGGGGCTCACGGCCCCGATTCCCCCAGGCGCCTCGGACGACGGGCCCCTGAAGCTGCTGCCCGACGGCTGCTTCGACCTGGCGGTCATCGACGAGTGCTCCCAGGCGCTGGAAGCCAGCTGCTGGATCCCCCTGCTGAAGGCCCGGAAGTGCGTCCTGGCCGGGGACCACAGGCAGCTGCCGCCCACCACCGTCTCCCGCGAGTAAGGGCCCGGCCCCCGCCCCCGCCCCCGCGCCTGCCTTTGCCCCCCACGCGCCACCCCACGCGCCACCCCCGTCGGGTCCCTCGCGGTCCAGCCCGGAAGCCCCAGGCCCCGCGCCTGCCCCGCGCCTGCCTTTGCCCCCACGCGCCACCCCCGTTGGGTCCCTCGCGGTCCAGCCCGGAAGCCCCAGGCCCCGCGCCTGCCCCGCGCCGTCGCACCTGCTCGTTCACCCGTCCGTCGCTCAGGCTGTGACCTCGGGGTCGGGGGTCGTATCCGTTTGTCTGGCCTGGGAACCTGGCTGCCTGCTCGGGCCGTGTCGTCGCCCTGAGCGCCCCCGACGGGTCCGGCAGCTGGTGCGCGTGTCCACTGCGTGGCGTCCCGCGATGGCCGCCTCTGCGGGCTGCGCCCACCGACCCCTGGGCTGCGCCCACCGACCCCTGGGCTGGCAGGCGCACCCGCGGGCCCTCTGCATCCTAACCTGTCCGCGTGTCCTTGGAGGAGGGCACAGGGAGGGACTCGGCAAACGCAGCCACACTCCACGGGGGCTGCCACCACCCGGGCCCTCGCCCCCCTCACTGCCCCCCCCCCCCCCCGTTCACCGCCTGGCCTCGCCGGCCTCTGTCCGTGCTGACCCCGGTCCTGACCGCTCCGTCCCTGCCCTCCCGTTCTCAGTTCTCTACTCGGTGCTCAGGCGCGCCCTCTGCGTGGTCTCCCATGGCCGCCCGCCCGTGGCATCCCTGTCACCGTCGGGGCCCTCACCCTGGCTCCCTCGGCACCCCCGACAGTCACGCGTGTTCACGGCTTCATCTTCCCAACCGGAACGCGAGTCCCGGGCCTGGGGCCGGGCCCGGCACAGGGTCTCCACGGGGGGGCACCCTCGAGGACGCGTCCCCGAGGTCGCCTGCGCCACGGCCCCCCTCCCGCGTGGAGAAGAGCCTTGCCGCTTGCTTCCGTCGCCATTCGAGGCCGGTCTCTGCCGCCCCGGGCGTGTGCGTCACCACAGACCTGGGCCGCACGGCGTTTCCCAAGGCCCCGGAGGAGGGAGCTGCAGGGCGGGCTGTGGTGCGGGCTTCGCCCCGGGGGCGCGGGCCCCGGAGCCACAGGTCAGGCAGCTGCAGAGAGGCAGGCGTCAGACGTGGTCGTCGAGGGCGAGGACGGGGCAGGGGGACCGCGGGGTGGGTGGGGCCGTCCTGTGGGAGGCGTCCCCCCCGGAGCGGGGTGGGGGTGCCCTGGAGTCTGCAGGCGGAGGGCGCGGTGCAGAGCAGGTCCCCACGGGAGTGCCTGGAAGAGGGCTTCGTCCCCCGGGGCTGCGCGCGGAGACGGCTCTGCGCCCTTGGGGGCCTCACTGTCCCTGGAGGAAGCGGGCGGCCTGGGGGACGCTGGGTGAGTCGGGCCGGGCACTCCTGGGCTGGCGGCTGGGCCTGGCAGTGGCGTCTGGCACGTCCCTGGGGTGACGCGTTTGCAGGGATCCGTACCCAGGAGGCCTAACCGCGGAGCCTCGTGAGGCAGCGGAGGGGGCGCCCGAAGCAGGTCGGGTCCTCGCCCACGGGTTTGGTGTCATCCCCTCGGGGGCACGGTGTGCCCCGGCGCCGCGAGGGCGCTCGGAGGCCGGGCCGCCTGCTTTGGCCCTGGCCTGTGGCCTGGCCGCGCGGCCGGGGGCTGGCGGCTTAAGCTCGGCCCCTCGCAGCCGCCTCGCGGGCCGCGGTGGGGGTCAGGGAGCGAGCGCACGCCGGGCGCCGTGGTCCGCGGACCCGGGGGTTCGCGGCGTGTCTGCATCGGCTCGCCGTCGCTGTGACCAAGTGCCACGGGCTTAACCACCGCGGGTCCGTCCCCGTCCCGTCCGCAACCACACGCTCGGAGTCGTCTCGGAGCGCGGTGGTCGCGGCCTGGGCAGGGCCATGTCTCCCCGTGGGGTCCAGGGACAGGCCCCGCCTGCCTTTGCCAGCTTCCTTAACCCGTGTCTGTCCCCCACCCCCCACGCCTGCTTCTCTGGCCCTGTCCCCCGCGTCTCCGCCTCGCGGGCACCGTGGTCACCCAGGACCAGCTCCCACCTCAGACCCTTCCCCTCGTCCCGTCTGCCACGCGCTCGCAGGCCCCAGGGTCAGGACGCGGGCGGCTGTGGCGGCCGGTCCACCCCCTCGGCTTCGGCTCCGAACGGGGGGGCCCGTCGGGGCCTGAGGCTGGAGGGCGGCCGCCCTGTGGCTCCCGGTCCCAAGCCGGACGCGGGGACGCGTGTCGTTCTCTTGGGCGCAGGGCTGCGCTGGCGGGACTGTCGCTCAGCCTGATGGAGCGGCTGGCCGAGGCGCACGGCGCGGCCGCGGTGCGGACGCTCACGGTGCAGTACCGCATGCACCGCGCCATCATGCAGTGGGCCTCGGAGGCCCTGTACCAGGGGCAGCTCACGGCGCACCCCTCCGTGGCCGGGCACCTGCTGCGGTGAGTGCGCGGCCGCCCCTGCCGGGTCCCTCTGCCCCTGAGCCGTGCCGCCGAGCGGCTCCAGGGGCAGTCGGCCCTGAGCCCGGTCCTGGGGGGAGACGGCCTCGCCCCGAGGGTGGGGGCTGCGGTCTGTGGGCCGTGGCTGGGCCCGCTTTCCCGTGGGGGGAGGGAGACGCCGGCCCCGTCTCCCGGGCCTCACCTGGGTCTCTGCCTCGGTGCAGGGACCTCCCGGGAGTGGCCGCCACGGAGGAGACGGGCCTCCCCCTGCTGCTCGTGGACACGGCCGGCTGTGGGCTGCTGGAGCAGGAGGGGGACGGGGACCAGTCCAGAGGGAACCCCGGTGAGCGTGCGGCGCCAGCGTTTCTGCCCCGCGGCCTCCAGACATGCCTGGGCCCCTCCGAGGGCCGGCTTTGGCGCGGCGCCGAGCCGTGGGCGGGTGCAGCTCAGCACCCAGGAGCCGTGGGGGGTTTGGGCCGGGGCTGCCGGTCCCCGATGCTCAGGGAGAGCGTGGTGGCCGGGGCCGGGCTCCGAGTCCGAGCGGAGTGGCCCCGTGCTGCCTGGCGCGGCCTCAGGACGAGGTCCTCGCCTGGCCACGGCCCCGGTCTGCTCGGCCCCGCTGACCGCAGCCGCCCTGGCCACCCGCCCTGGCCGCCCGCCCGCCGAGTCCGTGGCCCTTGGCTCAGGGTACGGGCTCCCAGGATGCTGCCTCCGGCCGCGTGACCTCGGCGTCCCCGGCCCCAGAGCCCTGTCTGTGTCCCTCCAGGGGAGGTGCGCCTCGTCAGCCTGCACGTCCAGGCCCTGGTGGACGCCGGCGTCCGGGCGCGTGACATCGCCGTCATCTCGCCGTACAACCTCCAGGTGCGAGCGCCCCGGCCCGCGTGGGCGTCGCGGGGACTCGGCCACCCGGAGGGGCTGAGCGGAACGGGCGTCGGTTCTGGTGCCCAGCGACTCCGGGGCGGGGTTGGCGGGACCCCGGGCTCCGATGATACCAGCCTCTGTCCATCCATCCGTCCACCCGGCTCCCCTGCTCGGCCACACCCCTGCCCCAGGTCTCCGCCGGCCTCCCTGGTGCGCAGGCCGGCCCTCCCGGCGGCCCTGGCCACCTCAGGCCGACACCGTCCTCACGCAGGCGGCCCCGGGGACCAGCCGGTCACTGGACGGCGTTTTCCCCGAGGGTCTCAGCTCTGACCCTGCTGGTCTGGCTCCGGCCGTCCCCGTCCCTGAGCAGTCGCTGTGGCCGGGATCTGGGGTCCTCGCCCATCTCTGGGCCGGGGGGGGCTTGGCTTCGGGGGGCACTATGACCCCGTCACACGGAGTGGGGGGCGGGGGCTTCGTGGAGGCAGAGCCGCTGCGGCCGTCCGTGGAGAAGGGGGGGCAGCCGGAGCCGCAGACGACGGCCCCTCCGCTTCCACGTCTCCCGCGTTTCCTGTCAGCGTCCGTGCGCTCACGACGAGGCCCGTCCCTCCGTGGGAAAAGCACCTGGGCCTTAAGGGGTGGGGGTCCCGGCCGGCAGGCCCTCACGGGGCTGTCTGTCGAGGGCCCCGTGGTGCAGCCTGCGGGACGGGCGGGCGTGGGAGCTTCCTCCCGGGGAGGCTCCCGCAGGCTCCCCGGGTTCCCGGGGCGTCTGCACCCCGAGGCCCCGCTGAGCTGAGGAGCAGGCGCCGCAGCCGCCGGCCGGTGCTGAGGCCGCGCCTTGCTCGGTGTTCCAGGTGGACCTGCTGCGGCAGAGCCTCTCTCCCAGGCACCCCGAGCTGGAGGTCAAGTCGGTCGACGGCTTCCAGGGCCGCGAGAAGGAGGCCGTGGTGCTGTCCCTCGTCAGATCCAACAGGAAGGGTACGGGCGCCGCCGGGCCGAGGCGCCCGCTCGTCACGCGGGGGCAGGCGGGCTGGATGCGTGCCGGCGGCCGTGCCGGGAGCGTGGCCACGGGCCCCGGCTCCGTCCTGCGGGAGCCGACCGCAGGCGGCAGGGACGGTGGGCGAGGCGCGGCCGGGGCCTGTGGGACCCACGTGGGCTGCCGCCGCCGTCCGTGCCCTGGGGAAGGCGTTCCCGGCTCAGGCCACGGCGTGGAGACGCAGGCGCACGTGTGCGCGCGGGGGGCGGGGGTGCCGGGAGCGAGGGCCCAGGCAGCCTGGACCCCCAGCAGGCGGGGCCCTCCATGCCCGGGGCCCGTCGCTGGCCTCGGGGCGCGGTGTCTGTGCCGCGGGGCGCACGGGTGTTCCACGCGGCGAGGCGGTCGTGCCCGGGAGCAGTTCCTGGTCGACGGGCTCCGTGGGCTCCGTGACGCGTCTCTGGTGGGGGGCCGAGGACGGGTGAGAGGGAGGGGGCCCGAGGCGGGGCGAGGAAGGTGCCGGGCCGTCCCGCGCCGTCCCGTGTGTCAGCTGCAGCCACAGGCGCGCCCCCTGCGCCGTCTCCGGGCTGGGCTGCGGGTGGGGTTCGAGCTCCCTGAACGGGAGCCGCGGCCTGGCAGCCCCCCGGACCCAGATCGGGGGCCCGGGACTGCCCCGGGAAGCAGCCGGAAGCCGGCAGGTGTCTGTGCCGCCGCAGGGTGCCACGGTGCCCCGGAGACGGAGCCCGGCGGGGACGGGGACGCTGGGGGGCGATCGCGGGGCTGGTCAGGGCGCGGGGCTGGCTCCCCACTCCCCGCCTCAGCTCTGCCCCCGCTCGCTCCCGCCTCGTGTTTAGGGGAGGTCGGCTTCCTCGCCGAGGACCGGAGGATCAACGTGGCCGTCACCCGCGCTCGGCGCCACGTGGCGCTGGTCTGCGACTCGCGCACGGTCAGCAGCCACGCCTTCCTGCGGGCCCTGGTGGCCTACTTCACCGCGCACGCCGAGGTGCGCTCGGCCTTCGAGTACCTCGACGGCATCGTCCCCGAGAACTATTCCCACGGGGGTCCCCCGGGGCCGGGCCCTTCCGCGCCGGCCCGGAAGCCCGGAGGCGAGAAGCCGGAGGGAGCCGGGGCGGCCAGAGCCGCCGCCAGGCTGGCCCGGAGGAAGCCGCCGGGCTCTGAGGCCCGTCCGCGGCCCGGCCCCGGCGGGGGCGGCGCAGACGCCCTCCGGGCGGCGATCGTGGCGTTCCTGGCGAGCGAGCAGACGCGCCTGGAGTTCCCGGCCTCCCTGAGCGCGCACGACAGGATGCGCGTCCACCAGCTCGCCGAGGAGCTCGGGCTGCGGCACGGCAGCGCCGGCGAGGGCCGCGCGCGGTACATCACCGTGAGCAAGGCGGCCCCGCCGGGCACGCCGCCTCCCCCGGGCGCCGCGGGCCCAGCGCCCCCCCGGCCCGAGCCCCCCGGCCCCGCGCAGACGGAGCCCCCCGCCGGCGGGCAGAGCAGCCGGGGCCCGCGGGACCTGGGGCCGCCGCACCTGGAGGGGCCGCGGCGGGCGCCGGGTGGCCAGGAGCAGCCCGCCCAGGAGGGCCGGCGGGCCACGGGCGCGCCGAAGCTGCCGGGAAAGAAGAAGAAGAAAGAAGCAAAGGGTGAGTCGGGCGGGCACGAGGAGGGCCCGGCGCTGGGCCCACTGGAGCCCTCCTGCCCCCCGGGATCCTCACGCCGTCCTCACGCCGCGGTCGCGCCTCAGGGTTCGTCGCAGGGACTGAGCCCTGAGGGCAACGACGGGTCCCCAGGGCCCGTGCGCTCGCTGCAGGGCGGGCCTGGAGGGGCCTCGGGGGGCAGCAGGGCCGGTCACGGGCCTGGGCCGGGGCGACCGTTGCTCCCCCGACTCAGACCAGGGAGGGCCGAGCGCCCCGCTGCCGCGTCCTGCGCCGCGTGGGCAGCCCCTGGGCCGCGGGCGCGTGACGGGTGGAGGTCCCGTGGCACAGGCGGCCCCTTCTCGTGCGTACGGGGCTCCGTTTGGGATTAGGGCCCTTCACCCTCTGCCCGGTCCCCGTGTCCCCCGAGGACGCTCGCCCCTGCCCGGGGGGGTGGGTGCCTGCGGTCAGCACCTCGCCAGGCCGCCTCCGAGCCGCCTCGTACCGCCCACGGGAGCGTCTGTGCTCCGGCCCCCCCACCCCGACCCCAGGTGCCCGCCGGGCCGGAGTGTCGAGTGTGGCGGAGCCCGCTGGACCCTCTGCGCAGCCCTGTCTGCGGGGTGGGGGACGCGTGGCAGGTAACGGTGGCAGAGGCGCCGGCCCAGAGGTTCGAGGTGGCTTCCGTAAGCCGAGGTGGGCGGCTCTGGGAGACCCGGAGCGGTGTCCCCGCGCCCCCACCGTGCCGACCCTCCTGACCCCGTGCCCGGCGTGCAGCGTGCCCCTTACAGGGCGTGGCGGGCGCCGCGGCGCCAGCACACCCGCCCGTGCCAGCACCCGGGCCACGCCTCCCCGTCGTCACTCCCCGTGCACCCGTCTCTGCACGCGGCACCTGCCACAGCGGCTCCTGACAGTCACGGCCGCGGGTGACGTTCGGTCCCTTTCCCGCCCACGGGCCCTTCCTGTGCCTGGGAGGTCCCCGCGCGTCTGGCACAGACACCCGGGCCCCTGGCGCCCCGGGTGGTGGCTCCTCTGACCGCCGCCCCAGCGCGGCCGTGGTTTGGGGATTTTGTCTCTACGGTTGCCGTGTCGGGGGTCGGGCTTGTCAGAGGCGCTGCCCGCACCGCCAGCCCCGCTGGGAGGTCCGTGTGCTCCCACCGGCCGCGGGGGCGGGTTTTCTGGCGCGCCCAGGGGGACACCGAGGGGGTCACCGAGGGGGACACCGAGGGGGTCACCGAGGGGGACACCGAGGGGGACGGACGGGCACCCTGGAGCAGGAGGCGGGGCCGGCCTGGGCTCGCGGGGGACGTCTCCGCCCACTTCTGTCCCTCCCGCCGAGTGACTCCCTCTCCCCCAGGACCGGTGGCCGCCGGCCTGCCCCCCGAGGAGGACTTTGACGCCCTGGTCTCGGCGGTGGTCAAGGCCGACAACACCTGTGGCCTCGCGAAGTGCGCGGCCAGCGTGGCGACCCTGGGCCAGCTCTGCCCGCACTGCGGCCGCCGCTACTGCCTCAGCCACCACCTGCCCGAGGTGGGCCGGTGCCCGGGCAGGGCTCGGGGGGCGGGGGGCCCGGGCCCCGGGCGGACGCGCTGCCAGCGTGAGCGCCCGCTGGCCGTGAGCGCCGAGGACCCGGCTCGCTTTGGCGCGTCGGGGCCGAGGCGAGCGCGGGGTGGGGGCAGGTGCGGGTTCTCCAGCCTCCCAGGGAGCCTGCCCGTGAGGGGCCCGCGTGCGGGAGGAGGGGGCCCCCGGATCTCGGGCTGGGCCTCACGGCCCCGAGCCCTGGCGGGCGGAGCTGCGGGGCCCGTCCGTCCGCACCGCCCGGCTCTGACGGTCGCGTCCCCAGGTCCACGGCTGTGGGGAGCGGGCGCGCGCCCACGCCCGGCAGCGGATCAGCCGGGAAGGGGTCCTGTACGCCGGCAGCGGGGCCAAGGACAGGTCCCTGGACCCGGCCAGGAGGGCCCAGCTGCAGAGGAGGCTGGACAAGAAGCTGGACGCGCTGACCAGCCAGAGGAGGAGCCGGAGGCCCGAGAAGGAGCAGTGACGGCCGGGCCTGCGCGCGCGCCCGCCGGGGCCCGTGGTGAGTGCGGCCGGCTGTCCCCTGGGGCTTGTGTTCCCGGGGCCGCTCCTGGGGACAGCGCGGCGGAACCAGGCGTCTGCACCGGGGCCGGGCGGGGCGAGGGCCCGCGGCCGGGAGGCCTGGCTTTCGGACCCAGGGCCCAGGCGGCGCCCGTCGGCCTTTACCCAGGCGTGCCGCGGCCTGGCCTGGGCCGGGAGCGCCCGTGGCCTCGTCCCGTGCTCGTCCGCCGGGGCCGGGTCCCAGTCCCTTCCTTCCCTCCCTCCCAGGAAAACCAAGATGTCAGCGTGGGAACGCCGGGCGCTGGTCGAGTCGCAGGAGCCCTGTGTCCCCTGGAGCCGGCCCGAGCGACCTCCGCCGTCCGGCCCGGCAGGAGCGCCCGCGAGTGGCCCAGAGACGCGTCTGCGCAAGCCCGTGGCCGGCCCACCCTGTGCGGGCTGCAACCTCCCCGAGGCCGCCCCGTCGTCCGCTCCCTGGTCGCTGCGGAGACCCCGCCCCGGCGCCCCCGGCCGCTCCCGGGGTCCTGCCGGGTGGCGGTTCCCGACGGCGCCCTGGCCCGAGCCCGCCCGCCTCGGCCTGCGGTGGGGCCAGGGCAACGGCTGTTCCCCGAGTCCGGGCGTCGCTGACCCGTGCACATGCGGGGCTCCTGGGTCCTGCCGACGGCTGCGTCTAGGACACCTCAGGGGAGCGTCGTTTCAGTCTCAGGGTCGCGTTCCGAAGAGAGAACGTATTTAAACTTAAATAAAAACGCGCGCGCACCGCCCACGGCGCGTCACGTGTCTGAAACGCGCCTCCCCCCCCCCGCCCGCCCCCGCTTCCGCCGACTTTCCAGGGGGTCGAGGGCGCGGACGAGTGACGCGTGCCCAGCCCTCCGGCGTCCGGGGGCGTTGGCGAGGCTGCGGGGTGGGCCCGTGGCCGGGGCCCCCGTCCGGGAGCAGGTGACGAGCGGGGCCGGGGAGGGAGCACCCGCACGGGGTCTACGCGGGAAGGCTCGGAGGCACAGCCCCGGGCGGGAGGTGAGGGGGGGGGGGTGCTGACGGGGGACACCTGGGGGGCGGCTGCGGCTCCTTCCTCTCCCCCCACCGCCGCGCCCGCAGTCGAACCCAGCTCCTCCCACCGTCCACGCCCACCACGTCGCGGGGGCCTCGCCGCGCCCCCTAACCCACCCCCATGCCCCGCGGCCCCCAGGGTGGGCCTCGGGGCGTCCGGGCCTTGGCTCCCTCTCCCCCGGGAGCCTCGTGTCTGTCGTCAGCCACTGGACCCCGATGCCGCTGGTCACTGTCCCCCGCGCCAGCCCGCACACCTCCACGCTGCGGGGCCGCCCTCACGGGGACGCCGTCGCCGCCCAGGCCTGACGTCCACTCTGCCACCGCGGTCCCTCCTGTCCCCCTCACTCGGACACCGTCCTGGCCTTTCCCGTCAAGTGGCTCGAGGCCTGGATTGGTCAGGAAGGGCCGGGGCCGCGTGGCCTCGCGCGTGACGCGCCTCCGTGCAGGGCCCAGGGCGTCGGCCGCGGCCGGCCGGTCAGCTGCTGTTCCCGCTCCTTCGGGCACCGTGGCCACGCAGAGGGGTCGGCAGACGGCGGCCGTGCGGCTCAGCGTCCGCGTTCGAGGTGTCGTCTGGGGTGCCCGGGGGCGCCATGCGCCTGCCCAGCTGCTGCCTCCGTCTCCATCTCTGGTCGCAAGCCCCAGTGCCCTGGCCCCAGCAGCCTGTACGCCCTCGGCCGGGGCGGTCAGCGAGCCGCACCCGCCTGGCCACAGCGAGGCCGGGCGCGGGCACGGGCCGGAACCCCAGCCCGGCCCGTCGGCATCCCCCCTGCGGTCCCCGCAGAGAGGCCGGGAGGGGACGCCGGCTCTCCCACGGGGTGGGCACAGCCGCCCTCCTCCCTGCCTTCTGGACGAAGCCAGCCTGCGGGAGAGCGGGGCGGCCCAGAGCGGAGCCCGGACCGGCCGGGGGGGTCCCCAGGTCGCACCGTGTGAGCCCCTGGGCCCGGCCACCCCGCCCTCCACCCCGCCGCCCCGGCTCTTGAACTAATCCCCCTTTTCAGGGGCAGAGCCTCTGCCGGGGTCTGTCTCGGCAGCTAAAAGGGTCGTGGCTGGTCTGTCGCCCCCGCGTCCGCCTACCCCGTCGGGGGTGCCCGGTCCCGGCCCGGGGCGGTGCCCGGCCAGTGCCCCCCTCCCTGTCAGAGGAAGGCCAGGCCGTCCCGCGTCCCCGCGCCCTTCCCGTGGGCCCTTCGGCCGGGGGGAGCTCGAAGCGGAGGAAGGAAGGCCGTCCGCCGGGGGCGGGGGTGGGGGGGTGGTGGAAGCATCTAGAACGGGAAGCCCCGCGCCTGGATGCTGCCTGTGGACCGTGGCGTCCCCGCGCCGGGCCCGTCTGCTCATCAGTCACGGGCTCGGGACCAGCCCCCCCAAAAGGAAAAAAGCCCCGAGCCACACTTCTCCCCGTCGGTCAGTGAGCAGGGGCGGTGGCCGGGGACCCGCCGGCCGCAGGAGTGGCCGGGGGCAGCTGTGCCCTCCCCGCGGGGGAGACCCCGGGCAGGCGCCCGGGCTTCAGGGCGAGTCCGCCCAGCCCTGGGGGGCCCACGTGGCCCTGTGCCTCGGTTTCCTCCTCTGTAAACCAGAGGGAAACAACGGGACGGCCCACGGGGTCGCTGGGGACGTCAAATGCGTTAAACGGCGCCAGGCCCCGTGGACGCTGCCGGGCACGTCGCGCTCGGACGCGTCCGCCGTCCCTGGGGCCGCCTGCCCAGCTGCGGCGATGACGACGGAAGGACCCGCGTGGCTCCCCGCACGGGTTCGGCCTTTGCTGTGCTCGGGGCCGAGGCCAGGGCGCCCCAGGGCCGGTCGGCGGCCGGCAGGAGTGGCCGGTTTGGGGAGCCGTGGGCGCCCCACGTGGGCATCGGGCTTCGGAGTGACCGGGCGGGCGGGCAGGTGGGCGGGGGGAGCACGGAGGCCGGGCCGGCCCCGCTGCTCCGAGCTTCTCTGGGTTTGTTTGGAGCGTCCCCCGGGGGACCGGTGGCCGCCGGGCACCGCGCTCCGGCCGGGCACTTGAGCGGCCTGCTCCGTGCCAGGAACCCTGCAGACGCCGCGGCCTTATTTGGTCTGGAAACTTCTTCCCCCGGAGGAGACGCGGAGGGAGCAGGCCGGCCTCTCGTCAGGGCGTGTGTTTCCCGCGCTGCGGGGTGGGTCGTCCGGTCCGGGAGTGACGGTGATCGCAGCCGCGAGGCTCCCCTTCCCCCGGCGTCCCTCGTCCCTCGTGGAGCTCTGTTGGGCGTGTTGGTCATTCCAGAAGGTGTGCTCTCGGGCACGTGAGGAGGGGTCGGGTGGCCCTTCCCCCCACAGAGGCCCCCCGGTCCCGTTGGCAGGTGGCAGGCTGCGGAAGTTCCCCTCCGGCCTTAGCTTATTGCGCGTTTTCACTTATTCACACGTTTTTTAAAAACTAAATCGCGGACAGGTTTTGGACTCCCCCCCAGGCTTGCTCTTTCTGTGCCTTTTGGGGCGGCCAGGAGGGGTCTGTGCTCCCGTGGGTGGGTCTTTGCGCGTTGAACCAGCCGTGAATTCCTAGGGGGGGTCCCACCTGTCGCTTTGTGACGTCGTCGATGGGCTCCGTGACCGGGACCCTGGAAAGCCCTGTTTTAGGGTCCGCTGCGCCCCCGCAGCCAATGCCGTGCTCGGACCCGGTTCGCGGAGCGAGATGGGGCTCTCGGGACCCAGGGAGGCGGACCCCTCGCCCCCCCCGGGACTCCTCGTGCCCCCCGGGTCCCGTCACCCCCAACGCCCGTCGCCTTCGTCCTCGGCCCCAAGGCGGAGCGCGGCACCAGGGGGGGCGTCCTGACCACCCCTGGGGGCGGCCCCTGCGGGAGGCCGTGCGGCGGGCTTTTCGGGGGTGCGTTGGGGTCGCCGCCCCCCTTGTTCCCGGCCCATCAGGTCGCCGCCCGGGCTGTGGCCCCTCGGGGGGCTGCGGGCGTCGGCCTCGCACGGCGATGCTGCGGCGGCTGCGGGCGGGGGCGGAGGGTGCTGGGGCGCTCGCGCCGCCCGCCACCGCAGGAAACGCCTCCCCCCCCAGCGAAGGAAGGACTCGCTTGGCGTCCTGGTCCCGTTTGCGCCCTGTCCAGCCCGCAGCTCACGGTGACGTCTCTTCCCCGCGTCCAGCGCCTAGACGGGTGGGGCCGAGCCCTGGCGCGTCGCGGCCGGGATGCCGGCTCCGTCCGTCGTGCGGGGAGGCCGTGACCCCGCCGCGCGGACACGGCGTCGTCCAGGCCAAGGCCGGGGCCGGCCGCCGCAGGAGGACCAGCGGGAGGAGCGGGAGGCGCAGACCCGAGACGGCCGGTCGGGACGCCGCTGCGCCCCTCTCCCGCCACCTCTGACCCAACCACGACTCCGCGGCGACGGGAGAAACGGGAAAAGTTTGGAAAACGTGGGCCTCGTGTCAAAGGGGTGAACGTCCTCACGTGCCGTCCTGTGTGTCCACCGGGGAAGGAGCCGCCGGAGTTCGCTCCGGCCGCTGGACCAGATGCCGCCCGGAGGCCGGAGCCCGAGGTCCAGGAGGGCGGCCGGTCCCTCCCGAGGCCTCTCTCCGGGCGTGCGGACGGCGTCTCCTCCCCGTGTCCCCACGGGGTCGTCCCCCTGCGTGCGTCTGCGTCCCGACCTTGTGAGGACGCAGTCCCGTGTGACGAGGGCCCCCCGTTGCACCTCGGTCGCCTCTTTGAGGGCCCAGTTCCCAGAGGCAGCCGCACCCCGACGTGCTGGGGGCTCCGACCTGCGGGTCAGCCCGGGGCAGAGCCTCGGGAGGGGGGCACAAAGGCCGGGCTCTTCCCTGAGGCCCCAGCATCCTGGCCGGAGCGACGCGAAAACGGGACGACGGGCCGTGCAGGGAGCGGGCCAGGGGTTCCAAGTGACCTGAGCCGCAGGGAGCGATGACCCCTGCTTCGAGGCAGCGTTCTAGCCACGGCGGGGGGTGCCGCCCGCTGACCTGAGCCAGCCCCGCCCGGGAAGCTGGACCGTATCCCGGCGGCCAGAGCCATCTGTCCCCTCAGCGGTGACCGGGGGGGGGGCAGGGCAGACCAGCTGAGCCCTGGACGGACGATAAATCCGGACGCAAAGGGACACACCGTTCGTGCGTGAGTGACCCGTGGCCGAGCGGCCAGCGCCCGCAGCACACGGCCCCGGCTGCAGGGCCTGGCCGGTGGCCGCACGGCCGGTCTGGGTCCCCAGCTCTGTCTGTAGCGGGTCAGGCTCGGCACAGCCGTCCCCCTTCCACTCGTGTCCGTGGTGGCGCTGAGCCACGCGACGACGTCCTGGCGTCCGCGATTCTTTCTCGGTCCGGCCTGCGGTCGCCGGGCAGTGCCCCATCGGCAGCGCGGACGGTCAGTGCCCTTCTCGGCCGTGATGCAGGAGGTCAAGTCCACTTCGGCTCCCGCTGCGCCCCTCCCCTGCCTGTCACGTGGGGGTGGCGAGCCGGACAAGCCCGACACGGGCCCGAGCCCCCACAGGGTCTGGGGGACGGGAGGGGCGTTGGCCGCAGTGTCGCTTAAAGGACTGTGACTCGGCTTTGGTTTGGGGACCCCCCGGGGCGACGGTGGGCGTCATCACGAGCCGCCGCGCTTCGGGGGGAGCCGGCCGCCGGCCCCACCCCAGGCTTGGACAGCCAGCGGCACCCCCAGCTCCCACGGGCCTGGACGAGCCCCGGGCGTGCCGGGTCCGGCTTGCGGAGGGGGACGCCGGCCCCCGCGCGTGCGGTGACCTTCAGACCCGGGCGGCCAGCGTGCTCCCTCCTCCGGCTGCGCGGTGGTCGGGGGAGAGCGTGCGGCTCGTGGGCTGAGGCTGGGGTCCAACCTCTCCGGCCGGCTCGCGCCCAGCGGGGTTTACGGGATCCCGGGGGAGCGGGCGGGACGGGAATCCCAGACGCGGGGCACCCCGTGAGCCAGCAGAGGGGCGGGCGGCCCCCTGAGGACACCTGGACCCGCCGGCGCCTGCCGCCGTCGTGTGCGCTGTGGGTTTTCGCTCGGAAGATCCAGAACATTCCGTCTCGTGTCTCTCTCTCCAGCTTGACTTCGGTTCCGTCCCCTTGCGGCCTGACACCGTGCGTCTGGCCGGCTTCTCGGTCGAGGGCGTCGTAAATGGCCCTGGCCGACCTACGTGGACGAAGGGACATGGATCAGAGCACGCGAGGGAGCTGCCCGCGGTGCCCCACACGTGACCAGGGCCTCAGCCCCCGGTGGTGCAGCCCGGGCCGCGGGGGGCTCCCCCGGGGTCCGGCGGCCGTCCAGGGCCTGGTGCATCCCGTGGGAGGACGAGTCCGGGCCACGTGGGTGGACCCAGGGGACCTGTGGGAGCCCCCACCCCGCAGCTCTGACCCCCCCCCCGAGCATTCTCTCCGTCGCGGTCGCTTTGTCTGCCGTGGACGTGGGTGGGAGGACGGACGCGCGCGACTTCCACGCGTTTTCCACCCCAAACGTTGTGCCTCTTGGGTCCGAAGCCGTTCCACATCTGAGTGAAAAAAATAAAATAAAATGAAATAAAAAAATAGATTCTCGCATTTTCCTCTCTTTTACCGTTTTCCCTTGCGGACGTGGGTCTTGGATCCGACCAGAAGCTGCTGCGCGCGGGACCCAGAGAGGACACGGCTGGAGTTCTCCCTCCGGATCACGAGCCGGTTTTCCCAACGCCGACTCCCCAGCCGCCGGCCCCTTCCCCGCCGGCTTCCTGAGCTCCCACCCACCCGGGGGCTGTCCCCAGCGCACAGGCTCCGGCGTCCCCCTCAGCTCGGGGCCGGGGAGGGGGGACCCCACTCTCCCCACTCCCCCGGCCACCGTCCAGGACGCACCCCGGGCAGAAGGGCGGGGCGGCCCCGGGCCGACCGCTTCCGTCCCTCTTCCCCCGGAGTCCAGCGTCTGGGCGGCCGTGCGGCCCCCGGGAAGATGCTGGGGACAGGAGCGCAGTCGGCGTGTGCGGTTTCCGCGCATCGGGCACGCGTCCGCACGCGTCTCGTCTGACCCGTCTGACCGGCGAGTGTTTCGATTCTCTGCGCAGCTGCCCTCCGGCCTCGGGTTTATTTTTCACGTCGTCTGGGCCTCATTTTTATTTTTATTTATTTTTCTATCAAGGTGAGAGTGGTCGCTTCCTAGCTTTCTGAGCGTTTTTATCGTAAACGAATGACAAAGTTTTCGGTTTGCCTCCTGCGTCTGCTCGGTCATCCCGTTCCCTTCCCTCAGTCCGTCCTGTGCTAAGTGGACACCGACGGGCTTCCGGGTGCCCGTCCGTCCCTACGTTCCCGGGTGACGAGGTTTCCCGTTCGCTCGGTGTCCCCCCGCCGGGCCCGGGCGCTTCGGTTTTGCTGAGAAAGTTTTCCTCCGCGTGTGTCGGTGGGATCGGACCGCCGTCTGGCGCTCCGGGGCTTCGTTTTTCGTTTCAAAGCTGCGGGGTTGTCCTGGCTTCAGACCGAGCCCTGTTTTCATCATTGCTCCTGTCGGCGTCCTCGGAGCGGTTTGCGTCGCGCACGGGTGCTCTTTCTCTGAGGGTCTGGCCGAGGAGCCGGTCAGGCCACCTGGTCCGGCGATTCTGTGCGCTGGCGGGCGCGCGCGGCTTTGGCACAGCCCCACGACGCCCGTTTAGCCACCGGTCCAGGCCTGTTCAGAGGCCGTTCTCCTGCGTGAGCGCGGGGAACGCTCCTTTTCTGGAAGATTGTCCTCCGTGTCCACGTGTGTCGCTGGGACCCCCTCCGCCGTGTTCTCTCGTGCGTTTGAAACCCCCGTCCCGTCGGCCGCTTTTCGTCCGTGCCTTCTGCTCCTCGCCTTGCGTCCGCGTGCCGGACGCTGGCATTTTGAGAACCGCGTGCTTTTTACATCTCGTTAGTTTCTCTTCCTCCGACCTCCATCGGCGCCCGCGGCGACAGCCAGACGCCCTTTCGGCGCGACACAGAGGGAAATCGTCTTCATCAAACTGCGACTCTGTGCCAGGCGCGGCGCGCTGTCCGTAGAAAGCGCACGCGCGCGTGTAACACACACGCACACGCGTACACACCCACAGCGCACACAGCAACGTGCGCACACGATGGCACGTGCCCCAGCACACACACAGCACGTGCAGACTCACGTGCACCCATAGCACGTGCCCACGGCGCGCACAGACACGCACACGTAAACACCGCACACACGTGTGCGTGCGCACTCACACACGCACAGCGTCCACGTACCTGTGCACACGGCACGTGCACCCAGCCCGCACACGGCGGTGACCGCAGTGGACAGACGCCACTGGGCACGATTACCCGCGGCCACCCCCGGGGACTGACAAGGGGGGGACTCGGGGTCGGGGCCACTGGGAGAGGCCAGGCGAGGGGGCCCGTCGAGAGGGCCCGGGCTCCCCCGGGGCTCAGACCCGTGCCCTCCCCCGCCGACAGCCCTGCCTCCGATGTCCCCGGCCACAGCCGCTCGAAGGCCAGAGCGAGGAGCGCCTGGGCAGGGTGGACACGGGCCGAGTGGGGAGGGCTCTGGGCCAGGCGTCCGGGGGCCTCAGACACCTGGGCGTCGTCCTGGGCTGTGTGGGGGGAGGGACAGCAGGGACGGAGCGACCGGTGACGCAGGAAAGAGGCCGCAGCTGCGGGGGCGGCGCCTGGGCTTGGTGAGCAGTGGGGGACGGACCCGCGGGGCGGAGGTGGGGCCGGCGCGGAGCTGGGGCATCGGCCGGGACAACTGGAGGGTCCGGCCGTGGTTGCTGGACGTGAGGTGGGCGGACGCCGCCGCTCCTTCTTAAGCATCCGCTTTTCAGGGACGCCAGGAGGGAGGTCAAAGGTCGGGATCGAGGAATTCGGGGTTCGAATGGCGTGGAGCCCTCACCCCAGCTGCTCCGGACCGGCCGTGTCCCCCCACTTCCCGCTTTCCTGCCTGGTCAGGGAAGAATCCGGATAAACCTGGGTCCCCTCCAGGGCGGGGCGGAGGCCGGCATCGCACCTGGATCGCCTGGCATGTGGGAGGGGGGGTCAAGCCGCTGGACCCGACCGGGCAGGTGCCGGCTGGACCACGGGCCTCGGGCGGGCGACTGATGTGTGCGGCTCCTGGAACCGTCGTGTTAATTCGCACCGCCCTGGCCCAGGGATGAGGGAGGGACTGTGGGGTCTGGACGTCAGCTCCGGAAGGAAATGCGATTGGAGGAAGAGAGGGCGGGACCTCGCACGTGGACGCTGCGACCGACCCCAGGTCCACGTTGCTATGGGAGGCGGCTGAGGACGGGGGGCTCCACCGCACTCGTGTCCAGCCCCGGGTGGGGGGACGTGGACATCCTGACTCTATAGGAACGGCTTGGGCGACCGTGAGCTTTTATTCCGGGCTCGCCGAGCCGGGGCCGAGGGGGCCGTCTTGCCTGCAGGAGGCGAGACCAGCCTGAGAACGGGCCGGGAGCGAAACGCAGGACCCGGACCCCAGAGACACGGCCGGACTCCCTTTCCGCGTTGGGAGGCGGATCAGGCTGCTCCCTGCCCCCGGGCGCTCGTTGTCGCTGCTCCCGGGGCTCAGGGAGGCCATCGGGCCGAGGCCAAGAGAACCCCCGGACGTCGGTGGAGACCTGAGGCCCGCGCCTCAGCCGGGATCCCGTTGGGCTCCTGGCCCCTGAGCTGACCCGAAAAGCCAAGAAGCCAAACCCCGTCGGGCCAAACCCTCGCCAACTAAGAGGCTCGGCTCCTCGTCGGCTGCCAGCCCGGAGCGGCCCTCAGCTCCTGCGTTCTCTCCGGGGTGGTGGCTCCCGACACGCTGTCTTGCTTCGTCATCACGTGTCGCGGGCGCCTCTCCCGGGCATCAAGAGGCGGCGCCGTCCGCCCTTCCACTGAAGCCCTGGGTGCCTGGCCAGGGGGCAGCGAGAAGTCGCCGTCTCACGCATCCCAGTCGTCTTCGCTCCGTCCCGTTGGTCAGGAGCAAGCAGCCCGGCCCAGGCCACACCCGAGGACGCCAGGGCCACCCCGATCGGCGGATCGGGAACCTCCCTCCTGCGTCGAGCACAGGGCACACCCCGGGCCCAGACCACTGTGCTTTGTTCCGTCTTCCGAGTGGGGCTCACGAGAAACCCGTTGTCGTTCCCCCGTCTTGTCCTCCGGGAATCGCGTGCCGCGGGAGCGGCCAGCGACGCTGAAGGGCAGGAGCCCTGGAGCCAGTGTCCCTGGGTCTGAGGGAGGCGAACGGCCCCCCCGTGTGTCCTGGGCTCGGGGCTGGCGGGGGGAGTCCCTGGACTCGACTCTGGGTTGTCCCTTTCCCGGGGGCGGGGGGCGCGGACGGGGGGAGCACGTGTGCTGGGGTGAGCAGGCGGCTCGGGCTTGGCGTGGGAGCCTGCGGAGGTCACGCGGGGGTGTGGGCGGTGGAATGTCTGAGGAATGTGGCCTCGGGGGCCGCTCTGCCGGCCGCGTCTCCCGCTCAGGCCACCCCGCCGCGGTGTTCCAGGGGCTCACCCCTCCCTCCCCCAGCCTGGCGGGGTGAGGCGAGGCCCCCCTTCTGCGCCCTGGTCTCTGCCCCCCTCCGGGGCGGGGGTGCGGCCCGGCCAGCCGGCCTGCCAGCCCGTCCTGGGGACTTCTACCCGGGTGACAGGGAGGGGTCTCTCTGCTGGGCTCGCTCGTTGAGGATCGGCGCAACGGGAAACGGGAAGAGGAGACCGGGGGACAGTGTGGGGGGGCCCCGAGCCCCCTGGTTTGGCAGTCGGTGAATTCCCCCGAACACACGTGTGCCCCCCACTCCTTCCTCACCTACACCCCCACCCCCACTTCACCCCACACGTACACCCCATCTCCCACCTAAGCCCCTCCCCCACCCACATCCTCTAACCCCCCGTACCTCCACCCCCACCCTCACCTCCACCCCCTACTCCAACCTCCACCCCCTCCCCTCCCCTATACCCCACCTGCACCCCACACCTCCACCCCACCCCCACATGTACGCCCCACCTCCCACCCACACCCCGCCCCTACAGTCCCCTCCGCTAGATTAAATTCAGGCCCGAGCGAGGGGCCGGGCGTCCCGGGTTCCCTGTGAAATCTGGGGGGCGGGGGGTGACGGAAACAGCCCACGTACTGACACGTCAGCGATCCCTGACCTACGTGCCCAACGGGCGCGTTTCCTGTAATAAACTGGACCGCGATTAGGCCAATCGCAAGGATTAAAATTAAACAGCCACCACCCCCCAGCCCGGGCCGGTCAGCCCCTCCGGAGCGGCCCGGAGCAGGGCTCCCGCGGGGCCGAGGTCCCCCCGGCCGCTGCTGGCTGAGCGTGCGCCTTCGGGGCTTGCGTTCTCGCTTGCCCCAGCCCGGGCAGAGCTTCCCGGCCTCGTCGTCACGCGTCGCGGGCACGTCTCCCCGGGCATTGAGGGGCTGCACTGTCCCCCCTTCCAGACGAAGCCCGTGGTCCCTGGCCGGACGGGACCCCTGGGCTGCGGGCCGTGAGCCGGCCTGTGCGTCTGCCACATCTTGGGCTTTGACACTCTGTCCGGGGAGAACACGTGTCCCCGCCCCGGCCTCACCTCCGATGCCGAGAGCCTGGATGGAGCCGTCCCCGTGGTCTCGGCTGAGCGTGGGGTCCCACAGGCCGGTCTGGGGTCCTCGAGCTGTGGTGGGCATGTCCGGTCAGAGGCCGGAGCTTCCCGTGGCCGGAGCCCGGGGCCGCGGCCAGGCTGCCCACCTGGCGGCACTGACCACCGTGTTCGAGGAAACCGAGGCACGGCAAGACCGCGGTCCCGCGGCTGGCGGGGCAGCCCCGCCCCCCCAGGCGTACCCCTGGTTCTCCGAATGCGTCCCTGTTCGTCCCCGGCCTCGTCTAGAAGAGCAGGCGTCTGCTCGCTCACGTGTGTGGAGGCGGTGGTGGCGGGAAGTCTGAGAGAGCGTGGGCACCGCCGTGCCCGGGCCCACCCCGTCCCTCCCCGCTGGCCCCTGTCCCGTGGGGTGGAGGGGTCTGCTCCTCGCTCTGCTGTCGCCACCTCCCCCCATCCGTTCGCACAGGACGAGGTGGGCCGGGGCGCGGGCGCAAGGTGCCCGAATCTCCCCGGGACCGGGTGGCAGGCAGAGGCAGGCCCGCCCCCCAGCCAGGCTGCAGCGCTGGCTCCAGGGAGGAGGAGTGACGGGCTGGGAGAGGCCCCATCCCCGGAGTTCGCCCCCCGCCCCCCGCCCGGCCACCGAGGCCTGGTGCCCGAGACGGCAGGTGTGTGTCGGCAGGCGCCCAGCCCTTCCTCGCCTCTGGGCCCCGGTGCGGGGTGAGGGCCGCCCGCCCTCCTGCCCGGCGGGCTCCGAGCCTCGGCAGAGAGGGCCCCACAAGCTGTGGGGGGAGCGGCAGCTCCCCGTTGGGCACGGAGCTGGGGCCTGGGGTGCTCCCGAGGAAGAGGTGACCCCGGACCGAGGGGCCGGGCCCCCTAAACCTCCGGGCCAGGACCCTCGGCGCCCTTCCGGCCCGGGCCTAGCTCCTCCCATGAGGGAGGTGATGGCAGCTGTGCTGGGGGTGGGGGTCCCGCCTCGGGGGTCCCGCCCCACCTCCTCATGCGTGTTCTCAGGCCTCCACCTGCCTCTCGGAGTCCCCGGCAGGGTCAGGGGTGCTGGCCTCCGGCCCCACTCTTCGGGACTTCTCTGGGAGGCATGGGGAGGCGTGAGCGGGCGGGCGGGGAGGTGCACCCGCCCAGGGGCTGCAGGAGGGCAGACGGCACCCACCTCAGTCAGCTGAAGCTCTCAGAACCACGTGGGGTCCCCGCTCCCCACGGAGCAGCGGCCGAGCTGGGAGGAGCGGCCGGGGCTCTTGGAAAGGGGTGCTCGGGAGCAGTGGCCGGGAGTGGCCGGGGGCACGCGCCGGGCTTCCTGGGGGCTGGTCATCGGGGAGGTCAGCCCGCCCGAGGTGGGGTTGCAGCCCCCGCGCTGGCACCACCGGGGCCGGGCAGAGCCGGCCGGGTCTGGGGCAGATGCCAGCCTCGGGCGGTGCTGCCCCCCCGCAGGGCTGGGCCGTCCACCCCGTTAGCCACCCCTCCTGCCCAGAGCTGCGGCAGTGGCCCTCCCTGCCTGCTCCCTGCTCTCTGCAGAGGAGGGCGGTCTGCTTCGGCCCTGCCCTGGCCTCCCCTCGGGCCTGAGCAGTGAGCAGCTTCCTCCAGAGTGTCCCCAAAGGGGCCGGGGCCCAGGCTGGACGCCGGGAGCCCCAGGCGGGGCTGATGGGAGGGAATGGGGCAGTCGGGACGCTTTCCGGCCCAAAGCGGGCCGGGCTGTCTCCTGGGAGCACCTCCAGCCTCTGCTGAGGGGCCGGGCAAAGGGGGCCAGTCCTGCCCCCGGGAGTTTGGGACAGAGTCCTGGATGCGGAGCAACAGGCAAAGGTGCAGCCCCCACCCCAGGGGGCCTCCGTGTGGACACACTGCGCTCCCTGCGCAGGGCCCATCCCAGCTCAGGGCTTGGCTCCTGGTAGGTGTGGTGAGAACTGAGGCTCCCGGGGGGAGCGGGGACCTGGGTGGGAGAGCGTTGGGGCCCGCACGTGGAGGGTGGCGTGGCTGACCCACCAGCACGCACTCCCGGTCACCCCACCGAGAGCGGTAAGGACAGATCTGCCGGGAGAGGGGCACGGGAGCTGGGGGCAGAGGCTTCGGGGGGCGGCCTGGGGGGCAGGGGCTTCGGGGGGCGGCCTGGGGGGCAGGGGCTTCGGGGGGCGGCCTGGGGGGCAGGGGCTTCGGGGGGCGGCCTGGGGGGCAGAGGCTTCGGGGGGCGGCATGGAAAGCCTGCCTGTCGGGGCGTCCGGTTCCCTGATAGTGTCCTCAGGGAGGGCCCCGGGCCACGGCCAGGACACGGCGGTGAGATAGAAAACGTTTATTGATGGACATTTACTGTTTCACGACGTTTCCTTTGGCTCCGCCGTGCTTGCGGGTGCGCTGGGGCGGCCAGGCAGAGCCAGCGCCCACTCTGGGGGGGGCCGGAGCCCAGAGGCTGCCTGGGTGGGCTACGGGCGCCCGAGGACCAGGCGGACAGCAGCTGGGACGCACCGCGCGCTCGGGGGCGGCCAGGGCTGGCCGGCACGGAGTCGGGACGGAGCGTGAGCCACCCGAGCGGGCCGCAGGTCCTTCCCAGGCCCAGCTGCTCGCCGTGACCGGAATCGCAGCCACTTAGGGTGTCACCACGGGCTCCGTCAAGGGGGCAGGCAGGGACGTCACCCACAGGAAGGCTGAGCTACGAGGCGGGTGCCCCAGCGCCCAGCCCCAGCGAGCACCAGCCCGGCCGGGTCTGCCACGGCCGCCGCCTCCGACGGCGAGAACAGGCGCCCGGTGGCAGGGCGGGAGTCGGTGGCCTGACGGGCGACGGTGCCGGCTGCGTCATCTTCAGCTGACGTGACGGGCAGGAGGCGGACGGGGCTGGGTGGCCCCCCGCCTCCCCCTTCCAGACCGAACTGTGGCGAGGAGAGGCCCCCGCACCTGGGGGCGTCTTCTGTACGACGGGGGCGCGGATGCGGGGCAGTGGCTGGGGGGGCCTGGCGGGGCCACAGCGTCTATGTGCGGGTGGCTCCTCGGTCTCATGGTCCCTCGTGGAGCCCGGGGGCGGGAAGCAGACTCCGTTCACACCGGGCCCCAGGGTGGCTGCCCGGGCCCGCCACCCCGCCCGGTGCGCGCCTCAGGAGGCGTTCCCAGAGGCGCCCTGCATCTCCATGGTGACCGTGTTGGGCGTGCCGCCCGGCGTCGCCCAGCTCAGCGCCGTCACAGCAGGGGCCCGCTGGAAGACCACCGGAGAGGCTCCCACAGCCGCTGCGACTTGTCCCTCCCGCCAGGAAGTAGATGACGGGCTTGGCGCCGCTGTTGACGCAGATGCACAGGTCGGTGACGTACTGGGACGGGCGCCGGGATCTGGAAGACCCAGAAGAGGAACCAGTCGATCCCCAGGTAGATGGAGGACACCAGGAAGACCGACACCATGGCCAGCACGACGTGGTTGAGCTTGGCGGAGCGCTGGCGCCGCCGGGCCCGGCACTCCACGTGCACGACGAGCGCCAGGCAGGGCAGCACCATGAGCGGGCAGAAGACCAGGAAGAGCAGGATGCCCAGGAAGACGTCCGTGTGGCCGCAGGCCGGGCCGGGCGCCTGGCGGCCCAGGAACACGCAGAAGTAGTTGTGGATGCCGGTGACCAGCAGCGACAGGGCCCAGAGCAGGGCGCACACCACGGCCGACAGGCGCTTGGGCCGCCGGCGCCAGAACCAGGCGGGAAAGATGACGGACACGCAGCGCCCGAGCTGATGGCGGCAGGAGGCTCACGCCGCCACAAACGTGCAGAGCCCCAGGACCCTGCACGCGCGCCGGACGTGGTCGGCGAAGGCGCCTGAAGGCCCAAGCGCCAGCGCGCCAGCACGGCCTTGCTGAAGAGGTAGGCCGCGTCGGCGCTGGCCAGGTGCAGGAAGTAGACGGAGAAGGGGCTCCGCTTGATGGAGAAGCCGAAAAACCAGAGCACCAGCCCGTTGCCCACGAGGCCGCCCAGGCAGAGGAGCAGGAAGACGTAGTTCACGACGGCCGGCGGCGGCAGCAGCGCCATCTGCTCGATGGTCAGGACGCCGCGGCTGTACAGCTCGGGGCCTGGCCAGCGCTGACACACCTGCGCGGGCCGCAGAGGGGGACACCGTGAGGCCCGGCCCGCCCCTGCGCCCAGGGGCGCCCGCTGCCTCGGTACCGCTTCGCCGCAGAGCCTCTGGGGCGACTGCTTGGCCCTGCCCGGCCGAAGACAGCCTCGATCGCACGTGGTGCCTCCGCCTCCGTCCCAGGGGCGGAGCTGGTGGCCCGCGGGAGTGACCGTGACACTAACCCACCACTGATAAGGGAGGGCGCCGGGCCGCCCACCTGTCCGAGCGGACGCGGGTCAACACATGCCCGCGCCGTGCAAGCTGGGGGAGCACCGAGGAGCGTTCCGGGCGGAGGGGACTCAGGAGGCAGTGACCCGGGTGTGCCGGCGGCCTGGGGCATCCCTGGGACGACCCGGGGGCGGCTGCGGGTGTGGGATCGGCGTCGGGACAGGATCCCAGCAGCAGGAAGATGCACTGTGGCCGCGAACGGGGGGGGGGGGGGCATCCTTGATCTTAGAAGAAACGGGCTGTTGGGGTGGGCGGGGGTGGCAAAGGGGCTCGGAGTCTGCATTTCGCTCCCAAAAGTTGGGGGAGAAAAAGTCTGTCGAGAGAGAGAGACGGAGCGAGACAGTCCGTGTGGGGAAACGTCAGCGCCTGACGACCTGGTAAAGGGCCTGTGGGCGCGCCGTGCGCCCTTCCCTCGAACTGCCCGGACGCGCGCACGTTTTCACACGGACGTGAGAATATTGATTAAATAAAAGATAAAATCCTTTGTTAATTACCAAAATAAACCCCGGTGGACGTGGTGCATAGTGGGATCGGAGACGCCTGGGGAACCAGAGCGGGTCCCGCCGGGCCAGGGTGGCCCTGTGGGTTTCTGGACCCGGCCGGGGGTCTCGGGGGAGGGGGAAGCTCAGGATCTGAACGACGGGTCTGAGCGCAGAGCAGAGAGCATCGGTCCCGCCAGGCCAGACCCCGGAGCCCCTGTCCCCAGCAGGTGGGCAGCTGCCCTGCGCCGGCCCCCCTCGTCCCTCCCTCGCCCCCAGAGAAGCCAGGCCCCCCGAGCGTGTTGTGACTGCCCGGCTCCTGACATGTCCACGTTTAAAGCCAAACACAACACCCCCACCGTCCCCGGATTCCGTTCCCAGGCTGTGGGTTTGACCTCTCGCCCCAAGCGCAAAGGCTGCCGGGAGCGCTGTCACTCCCCTTCCCAGACCCTGGCCACCTCCATCCCGAATCCAGGCCCAGGCCGGACCTGGCCTCGGCCCTGTGCCCACCCCCCATCCTCCCCCGCCGTCCAGGGCTGGGCACCAGTTCCCGTTGCTCACGACTCTCCAACACAGAACGCAGGAGGGTTCTTGGGGTGGGACAAGTCTGCCACCTCCCAGGGGGCCCCGGCCCTGGCAGAACGCTGCGTCCTGAGGGACGGCTCTCCGGGCCCGACACCCTGCCCCGAAGGGAGGGGACCCTTCTGAGCCAGGTGAAGGGGAACCAGCAGACGGGGCTGGGGGTGCCGGCCAGGCTCTGGGGAGCCTGTGAGGCCAGGGCCCGCTCTTCGAGGGGCCTCTGCCCACCCCCCAGCCCCTTCGCTCGCTCTGCTGCTCGGGGCCTCGGCCACTCGGGGCCGCAGAGGAGCCTCCTCTCAGCGGGGGGCCTGACCCCCGTAATTCCCGAGACCTGCGCCCACACCCGGCCTGGCTGGGTCGGTCGGATCAGGCCACCCAGCGCCTCTCCAGGCTGGAAAAAGTGTGCAATCCTGTCCCCGGTCCCCGCGCCCGTCGGGAGGGCGGCCCGGTGAGTCACCACGGGGCGTGGGGCTGCCGCCTCCCTCCCACACGTCCCGCCCTGCGCAGGGCCTGCCCGGCTTCCCCGCTCCCCTGCTGCGCCTTCTCTCCGGGATTTGTGCAGTCCCCCGCCCCTCGGTGGTCCCGGCCCTGCTCCCCACTCGGGTGGTCGCCATCCGAGGAGGGAAACGCCGGGCTGGGTTCAGGGCCCGGGCAGGTGTCGGCTCTGGCCCGCCGTCCGGGCTCCCCCCAGCCAGGCTCCCGAGCTGGTGGGAGCCTCGGTTTCCCTCAGGTGGTGAGGAGGCCGCACGAGGTGGACTTGGAGGTCCCTCCGGCTCGTGCATGAATTCGGAAAGAAATTCCAGAGTTTCGAGGGTCTCGGGAAGGAGGGGTCCAGGGTGGGGCGGGGCCAAAGGGTGGGCCAGCCCGAGGGGTTGTCAGTCTCAGCCCTGGCTGGTGCCTGAAGGCTAAGGGGGGACGGGGTGTGGGCAGGGGCAACCGTGGCCCCCGGCCTTGAGCAACACCTGCCGGGCAGCCTGAGCGGGCAGGGCCCTGTGGAGCACGGGACATCAGGGCCGCCTTGGAGCCAGCCCCTCAGGGCCTCCCTGGGCAGGGCCGGGCTGACCACCCCATCTCCACGGGGAAGGGACGAAGGGACTCTGGGTTGGTAGCGGAGGCCCCTGAGGAGGCCCGGGAAGGGATTCGAGGGCGCCCAGTGCCCTGGTGAGGACACTGGGCAGCCGAGGGGCCTGGCCACCTCGCCCAGGGGGCTTGCTGCCCGCCTGTCGGGCCCGGGCTAGAGGGTGGTGGGGCCCGGGCAGTGCAGTGTGTCGGGGGAGCCGGGCCGCGCGCGCCCACCGCACCCGTGCCGCAGGCCTGGGCCACGGAGCCCCTGCCACACGCTCCGTTGGCACCTACCTTGTTCCTGTTGGAGGGGTGCGCCTCCCAGGAGCAGTTTCCGGCCATCTCCAGGCCGGGCGGGCTCGGATCCCTCACGGCCCTGCTCGCAGCTCACCGGCCCGCCGGCACGCCCCACCTGGCGAAGGCAGAAAGGGCCACGTCCTGGCGACAGTGTCCACCCCGGCTCCGACCCGTCCCCAGGCCCCTCTCGCCTTGGGGGAAAGGCGGGAAGCAGTCCCCTGGCTCCCTCAGGGGCGGGGGGTGGGAGGCACAGTGGCTGCTCCGCCCTGCTGACCTGCTGGTGAGACCTGGATGGGGGGAACCCGCCCCCCTTCCCCCTTCCCCCTTCCCCCCAGGGCTGCCAGGGTCCGGGAGCCACACACGTTTCCGGGCACCTCCCCGGTGCTCAGGCTGTGGTGGGGCGGGGGCTTCCGGGGGTCAGTCGCGGAAGGCAGGGGGGCTTCCTGGAGGAGGAGGTCTTTGGCTGGGCCTTGTGCTTATGGCAGGCTCAGGTGTCTGGCCTTTCTGCCCTGAAGGCAGGAGGGCTCAGTCGTCACCATCGACCGCGTCGGTGAGCGCCAGCCAGCGGCACCCATCCTCCCATTTGGTCCTTGCTACCCTGCGGCAGGTGTTGTCACCCCGCTTTGGGGGGGGCACCAAGGCTCGGGGAGGTGAGGCCGCCTGCCCAGGGGCACACACCGCAGCCACTGCACACGCTGCGGCTCGCAGGCAGCTGGGGGTCAGGAGCGGTTGGAGGGAGCGAGTTGGGGGCCGCTGGACCCTGCCGGGATGCAGGTGGGGAGGTCCGTGGGGGCGACAGTCCCAGAGCGGGGGTGGGGGGGCCTGCCAGAGGCCGCTCCACCCCGGCCGGCAGAGCTTGTTGGTCCACCTGCCCGGGGCTCCCCTTGAATTGACTCCTGTCCCTCGACCTGAGCTCAGATGCCCCCACCGGAGAGCATCCATCCCTCCCATGGTGCAGGTGGGACACCGAGGCCGGGAGCGGAGAGGGGGCTTTGCGGGGGCGCAGTCCCTGCGGCGGGCTGGCGGATGCCCCCGCAGCCTGGACCGAGCGCTGGGCAGCCCCCGGCTCCGGCTCCGCGCTGGGAATTCCTTCCTCTGCTGGGGTCAAGGGTGCCACACGCCCCCCCAGCCACCACCCCCTAGGGCAGGCTCGCCCACTGCTGGCCGAAGGGCGGAGGTCAGTGTGGATGACCCGCCCGCTTTACCCTTGGTTCTGGGAGGGGGACCAAGCGCCTCCCCAGGCATACCCCCCCACCCTGTTGGACTGCGCCACCCTGGACCTCGCCCGGCAGCGTGGGGGCTGCACGGGTGCCCCGGGACGGTTCCTGGTGGGGGGTGGGGAGCCCTCGTGCACCAGAATAAGTGAGCGAGTTCGCGAGGCGTGTGCAGTGCGCGTGTGCGGACAGTAGGTGCTAGGCGGCGTGCACCTGCAGCCCGCCCCCAACCAGCACACGGGGCCACGTGTCCCCGTCGCCACAGACAGGCCTGGCGCGTCTCCAGGCTCCAGGGCCTGCCCCAGCCCTCCCGGTGCCTGCACCCCCACACCTACCCGCCTCACCCCATCCGTCCTGGGCCCCGGTACGCCCCCGGCACTGCACCCACTCCTCTTGGAGGCCTTCTGGGGCATGCACCACTTGGGCTGGGCTCCCCGCTTGGCCCCCGGGGTGTCCTGACTGTCTACAGCCCCGCCTCTTCACCTGGGCAGGTCAGCCGCCCAGCTCCACAGGTGCCCCCGAGGGCAGCTGGCTGGGACCTGCCCAGGACGCCCTGCTGGGGCTGGGCGTGTCGTGCTGTCTGCCTGAGCTCGCCTCCGCGGACCGACGGGATGGACAGGTGTCCCTGCTGTGCCCCTGAGCCCTTGTCTCTCCGGCCCCGGGCCATCTGAAAAGCCACTGGCCTCGTGCAGAGATCTAGAGGCCAAGTGGACCCCAGATGGGCCAAGAAAAGACATGTGTGTGGCATGTGCACGGGACACGTGCGTGTGAGTGCGTGTGAGTGCGCGTGCTCCTCAGGTCGGGAGCCGGCCTGTGACAGAGCCTGTTTCCGAAAAAACAAACCACGAGTGAGACCACGAGTCTCACGCTGGTGTCCCTTTCGACGGCGTCAGCTTTTTACAGAGGGGCAGGCCTGAGCGCACGCACCTCGGTGAGCCTGTCCCGAAAGGACAGGCTGCTTCTGCCTCTCACGATGCGTTTTCCGGGCGCCGACTCGGCCACCCCTTTCTCAGCCGCCCCCCCCCCACACTCGGAACCACAAAAGGGCCTTCGCGTCGACAAAAATCCACGTCAAGTGCGCGTCTTAGGAACCCTTCTGCGTGCGTCACCGACGGCGCGTCCCTTCCTTCCCGTGTGAGGCACCGGTTTCTGCTCGGACTCCATTTTTCTATTTCTCCCCAGACAGAACCATTCAATCAGTTTGTCCAACCCCGTTTGCTACTCAGTCTTCCCTCCCCCCAGTGGCAAACGCCTCCGTCGTCACGTACTGTGTCACGGGATCCTCCTGGCACCTCCAGGCCACGCTTGTTACGAGAATCGTCTCAATTCTGGACTTCAGGCTTTGCGAGCCTCCGCCTCATCCTGCCCTGTCTCCTCTTCCTCATCATCATCATCATCGGGACCCCAGTGAGGCTGGCTCCCCCCCTTTCCGAACTCCCCTGCGTGCTCAATGCGGCCTGCGGCGCCCGCGCCTTGTCGGGCTGTTCTCTGCCACCGTGCCACGTCCAGCCACGGGCACTGACCTCCGGCTTCCTCCCTTGCCCTGGGTCAGCCCTACTGCTCTGCGCGGCCACAGAAGGATCCATCCACTCCTGCCCCGCACGCCCGTGTCACCCGGGCAGGTCACCGCACCTCTCCGCACCTGTTTTCTCACCTGCGACACGGGCTGCCGAGACCAGGATCTGGCACGGAGCGCAACCTGGACGCCGGGGCCACTGCTATCAAAGGGCTGCTGCACGCCGCACGTGCCCTACGCGCAGCCCTCGCGTTTTAAAGCAGGGGCTTCCCGTGAGAGACGGGCACATCTCGAGCCACCGCCACGATGACTTCGGCAGCCCCCGGAAACCAGGAGCCGCCCCGCCTGGCGTGGAGTGTCCCCTCTGATGGGCAGGACGCCCCATCCGCATCCTCCCATGGGCCTGGGCCTGCTCCCTCCGATGGGTCCGCCACGCGCAGGCCAAAACGCAACGGGCCCTACGCGTTGCGGCTGCACCAAATTCTAGGATTCGGAGCCCGTTTTAAGGGTTGAGCCTCCCCTTTGTGGAGCGACGCGATCTCGCTGTGCTTCTGCCCCCCCCCCGACCCCCCAGGGGCCGTGCTGACATCGTTGTCCACCTGGACCCGGAGCTAGAGCCATCGGGGCGCACTCCCCCGGCGGGCGTCCGCCTTCCCCACCCGCTGGGCAAACGGCCTGCGTTTAGGGACCCCAAAAGCGAGCCAGACGGAAGCCTGGGCCCAGGGCTCTCACCTTGTAATGCGCGAGCTGGAGGGCGAGCTGCACGAAGGCGTCGGGGCTCGTCCGGCACTTCTTGATCAGCGCTTTCCCGAACGTGTTGAAGGGGAAGGAGTGGAAGTCCACGTCGTTGGCCAGGAGGTTGGCGCTGTTCAGGGAGGTCTCTATCACCTCCTGGCACTTGAGAAGAAAAAGGAGGAACAGGTCTGCTCAGCGGGGCGCAGCGGTGACGCACGCACCCTCCTTTCCAGCGCAGCCCACGGAGCCGCGCCTGGGAACACACGTGTCACGTTTCGGTCTCGGATCTTTCCAGAAAGGTCATCCTGACACCGCGGTGTGTTACGAACGAGGAGCTGTGGGGTGTCCCACAGGATCGAACGAAAGGGGGGGCTTCCTGGTTCCCGGTGGGACCCCAAAGGGCACTTCCAACAGCTTTGGGTTTTCTTTAAAAAAAAAAAAAATCCACAGCTGCTGTACGCTGGAGATCAGGGAACCAATTCCCCTCAATCGGATCACGGTCCACCGTGCGCTGGAAACGAGCTCCCGAGCCCAGGGGTCACGGAGGCGTCTCGACCCCGGCCCCGAGCGAAAGCGGCCCGTCGGAAACGGCCACGCGGCGCGTGGCTCCGGAAACGTGTCGTCCTGGGAAAGGCCCAACTAAAGAGACGCTGCAGAGCTCACGGGTCGCCGGGGCGACAGGGCCGGCAGGACGAACGGGCGGGGCACAGGGGGCTTCTAGAGCCGTGGACGAGCCCGTGTGACACTGCGACGGTGGACACGTGGCGCTATACACGCCCGTCCACACCCGCAGAACGGACACCACCCGGCTCGATCCCTCCTGGAACTGACGCCGCCGGGGACGACGACGTGTCGGGGCAGGGTCGTCGATCGTAGCCCACGTACCACCCGGTGGGGGGGGGCGCGGACAGTGAGGGGGGGAGCGGCAGGGGGCGCACGGGAAATCCCAGCACTTCCCGCCAATTTCGCTTGGAAACCGAAACTGCCCTAAAAAATTATTCAAAGTTTTAAAAAGTCACCGGGAAGTGCCCCGGCCATCGACAAGGACCTTCGGCCTACGCGTGCTGGCAGAGGGCACACCTCCGGCCCCGGGGACGAGGAAGAAAGGACGCGATCGGGCAGGGCTGAGCTGAGCGACACGTGATTTTCCGCGACGGAAAAGTTGCTGCCTGGGCCCCCGGGAGCGCCTGCGTGGCCGCGACGAGCTGGATGTGGTGTTTCCAGCCTGAAAGTCCCTTCCCGAAAGGGCTCGAACCGAACAGACGCGTCCGGGAGTCTTTACGGGGGACCAGGACGACAGGCTCGGGATGGGTGGAGGAGAGTGCCTCATGGAGACGTGCGGCTGCGTCTGGGCTGGGAGCCGCCCTGAGGATCTTCACCAGAAGCTTCAAATGGAAGCAGCAAGACGCACTGGGGTTTCCGAGGCGTCGGGGGCCGTAGCAGGTCCACGGTGGCCCCAGCCAAGGCCCCCCCGGGCGGACCAACTAGCCTTCCTGGTCCTGTGGACGCGGCGGGGGGGGGGGGGGGACAGCCGGAGACCCCGCCCTAAGCAGCCATGAGCGGCTGTGGGAACGGGACTTACTTCCTCCGGGATGTCCCACTGCAGCCGGGTGGGGTGTGGAATGCTCGGGTTGGTGTCGCCTTTACAGTGTCCGTCCTCCGTGTACCCCAGCTGGAAGCTGTCAGTGGCCATGACGTACTGTGGGGGCGGGGGACAGGAGGGAGATCCACGCGTAAAGTCAGAAAAGATACCGTAGCGAAGACCGCCTCGTCGCCCGTCTGTGTCCTCCCGAATCAGAGCCTCGTTCTTTACGGGGCTGGTGCCAGGACTTCGGCGGTTTTTATACGAATCGGTCACTTTGAGAATGACAGGACGGGGTAAAAGGCACGCCCCGGGGTAAAAGGCACGACGCCCCGTTGTCATAAACCAAGGTGTCGGATGCTTCTGTGGGGCCTAACGCCGGGCAGACGGGGAAAAAAATCTAGAAAATACGGCAAAGAAGGGGCGGAGTCTCCCAGAAGAAGCCGAGTTGCGGCTCTTCCCTGCAGTCACGGCCTTAGGAGCGGCGGCCGCTTCCCTGCGTGGGCGCCTCGGGGGACGGCGACCCGCGCGCTTCTCTGTAGAGACCCCAAACGGCGCGGAATGAGACGCGACGCCTTCCACGGGCGCCGCCGCTCCGCACGCGGGGCCGCACGGGCTGGAAACTCTTCCCGTGGAGCCAGACGAACGTCGCCCGGGGACACTCACTCTGGGGCTGGGAGTGCCGACAGCCACGGCCTCGGTCAAGCTAAACCCACAGAACGCGCCGCCGCCGCCGCCGCCGCCGCACTCACCTCCCAGAGGTGGCCGACGATGGGCGCGTCGGCCCAGGAGTGCTCGGCATTCAGGCCCATTTTCCCGTTCTTGAAGATGACGAACGTGAAGGACTTGTCAAACCACCTGCGTGGAACAGACAGAGCCTCAGCGGCTTCCCGCGACGGGCCCGCCGACGGGGCGCCCGCCCCTCACACAGCTCGCGCCCGCTCGGGAGTGTCCCACGGGGCCCCCCAGTCCTTCATCCCTTCCCTGTTCCCGGGAAGGGAGCACCGCGCTCTGGGCCCGAGGAGGAGGACAGGACACAGGACGCGAAAGGACGCCCGAGGCGACTGCGCCGGGGGGAGGAGGCCCCTCGCGCCCGCCCCGCCACAGCGGCCCGTGCCCCGCGTGACGTCGAGGAAGAGGCGGCTCCGGGAATGCAGGCCCGTGGCGGGCGGGGGTCGGCCGCACGCAACGCTCCTTCCGGGTTCAGCGTCGCGCGGGCGAGTTGGATACCTGTCGAAACACCTGCCGTGCAGCAGGGACTTGGCGTAGGAATCCATGGACGTGACCGGGTCCTCCTCTCTGTACCCCTGTTCGGTTTCGTCCAACGTCACGAAGAACGCCGCCTTCTCCACGGCGTCCAGGGACTGCTTGTTTCTCCCGCGTCCGAAATAGGCCTGGCGACACCTGGCCCAGGGCACCCTGCGGGGAGGACGCGACGCGGTCGGCCCGCTGCGACGTGGGGCCGCCGCCTGGCACGACGACGTCGTCCACCGATTTTGAGAAAACCACCCCGGGCGGCTCCAAGCCTCGCCCGTGCCCAGCCCCCCGAGCTTCGCTGCCCCTTCCGCCAGGCAGGTGAGGAAACCGAGGCACAGGGCTGTGGGCGCAGCGGCTCAGCGGCACGGTGGGATTCGAGCCCAGGCCATGCCACTGGGGACACAGGACACCGTGACGAGGGCGGCCCCAGGAGCCACGTTCAGGGACGCTGCCCCGTCCCGCCCCACGTGAGACTCGCAGAGCTAACCCGGCGGCCCCTCCTCCAGAGTCGCCCCGGCTGGGGCTTCTCCCTCCGATTGCTCCTGGGCCCCCGGCCACCCCGGGTCCTGGGCCCCAGCCCCCCAGCCCCGATCAGGGTCATCAGGCCTCTGCGTCCCGCCCCGTACTCTCCCCAGGAGCTCGGCCGAGGGGGTCCGAGGCGCCTGCGCTCCGCAGCACCCCATGTGGTCCCCCCGCCCCCAAGTTTCCACTCCCCAGGACACTCCCCACCACTGCCCCTTCCGGCAGCGTCCGCGCCCCCATGACAGCAGAATTCCCCCGGCTTCTCGGACACGCCACCCCTCCCGCTCACACCGCCGTCTCCCGTCCTCACGGCAGGAGGACCCCTCTGCTTCCAGGGCCAGGATAACCGCGTCGGTCGACGTGGGTCCCTCCGGCCCAGTGGTCCCCTGGACGGCACCCGGTCACAGGATCGAGCCCCAACGCGGTCGGGCACCCAGGGACCAGCATCCCACACCACGGCCCTACAGCTCCCAGCTGCCCTGGCGTGCGGTCTGCCCCCGGACACCGCTGCCACCCTCTGCGTGCCCTCGCCCGGGGCACCTTCCTCTTCTCTGCACGAGCCACTCACCCCCTTACTCCTAACGCTGCTGTCACCGCTGCCACGTTGCCGGACCCTGGGGCGATACACGCCCCAAGGGACACCGGGCAAAGGCCAGGGACTCTGCTCGGCCCCCTCCAGCGGCCCCCGGCGGAGGGGAGAGCCGCGAGAGGTCCCCACCCCCGTCACAGGGGAGCCGCACACCTTTCCCCCGCCGTGAGGGCGGCCAGCTTCGCCTCCCCGGCCTGCGGCTCCGACGGGTCGTCCAGGATCCTCTGCATCTGCTGCTCGAGCTCGCGGGGCTTCAGCAGCCTGCCGTCGTGGTACAGCCAGACCTTGAAGTAGCGCCCTTTGTGGAACACGACGATGTGCTTGCTGTCCCTCACGTGCTGGATGGTGTCTGGGGGGGGGACGCGAGACACAGAATCCGCGCGCACGGGTTAGGGGGAGGTGGGGGAGTCGCCCCAGGCAGGCCCGGGAAGACGGCCCGCAGCCCAGGGGACACCGAGGCCCCATCGCCCGTCGGCGGCCCACGCCCAGTAAAGACAAAGGGACAAAGGGAATGCTCCGGAAGGGACCGTCATGAGCCGAAGCTGATGCACTCTCAGGAGGTCCACGCGAATGGGCCGGCGTCCCCGACGCTTCCTTCGCCATGTCCTTGCCATGGCATAAGGGTGGAACGTGCCGGTCCCCACCCCCCGCCCCCCGCCCCGAGGGACCCAGGACGCGCCACACGCTCGCTCACCTGTTTCCTCGCCTGGGATCCGGGAGGTGTTGAACATCCTCTCCCACTGAGCGGAGCACAGCGGGACCGTGGACCCCAAGAGGAGGATCTGCGAGTGACAGGAGGACGTCACTCACCGCACGCTCCGAGGCCGGGCCCATGCCTGCGCCGCCTGCACGGCCGGCCTGACGCATCTCCCCCCAGCTCCGCCCGGGACTCCGGCCCCAGGCCAGGGCACCTCTCCCGCGTGGCTCCTCACGGGACGTCCCCCGTTCACCACTCCCGCCAACACCGACCCTTAAACCCCAGGGGCGGCTACGAAAGAGGGGAACGAAGGGCCTCGCTCTCCTTGAGCCGTTCCCCAGCTAGATTTCTCTCCTCCAAAGTAGGAGTTTCTTCTTCAAGGGGCAAACGACAGCGCCGGAGTGCACCCCGCGTACAGGCACAAGGACACACGAGGAGAACGGAACCCCCAGATGGTCACGCAGAGGGCAAGAAGCTAGGCCCACTCGCCGCCCCCTCGGGAAAAGGGCGCGCCCCGTACGAGTCCATTGACCCAAAGCTTTGGAAAATGCAGCGTCGTCGAGGGTGACAGGGAGAGGGTCGGGGACCACCTGGCGGGTGACGGGTGGGGAAAGGGCGACGAGAGGGAGGGAGGGAGGGAGGGGGACAGGGTAGGGAGGGAGCACAAAGGCGCACGGGGGACCCTCTCTGGGGTGATGGTCATGTCCACTCCCTCGATGGTGGGGATGGATGAATAGGGGGTGTGTGCGTGCGTGTGTTTCAGCCCAAAAAGCCGTTTTAAAAGATTTTTCCCAAAAAGAAGCCGTGTGTCGCTCACTGGCTTGATTTCCTCGCGGTCCACTTGGCGCCTGTACAGCAGGATGGCGTGGATGGCGTTGCCGGCGCGCGCCGCCTGGACATGCGTGGGCAGCACGTACAGCAAATCCTGCAACGGGAGACCCGCGTCAGCAGGGGGCACGTGCCCGGGAAGGGACGGGCGGCCCGAAGGCGCCGCAGAGCGCCTGGCCGCCGTGGAGGCGTCCCCTGCGCGCCTGGCCACTTCCGCCTGCTCTCGGGTCCTGTAGGACAGAACCCCCCGCCCCCGGTCACTGTAGGGCTATTCAAGGTAGCGGTAGATTTTAGAATTAAATTTTAAACAAATAGACGCTTTAAAAAGGTGACGGCACGGGTGTCCCGGACGTCTTCATGGGACGCATTTTCTTTTTTTAAAGCAGAAATAAGAGCGAACAGTTAGGAAGTTTCCTGAACGAGAAGGGACCCGAAGGCATCATCCAGCCTTTCGTGTGGCGCGGTGCCGCGCCCGCGGCTTTTCTACATTGTGAGACCCGCTCCTGCATGTCGGTTCCCATGACTGGACGTCGGGGACGGGGGACGCAGGCCCACACCACGGTGGGAGGCAGCGTGTCCCCGACGAGGCAGGAAAAGTGTCTTTGGGGGAAACAGACGTTGACGTCTTCGGAAACGCAAAGGATGCGAAGGACACAGCTTTCTGTCAGAAAGAAGGTGTGTGTCCCACACCAGCCAGCCTTTTACAAGTCTGAGGCTGCTTCCGACGGGAAGAAAAAGTTACAAGGAAAAAGGGGAGGACAATTTCTGAAAGACAAAAACACGAAAAACACTAAAAAGAAGCTTCAAAGGAAGCGAAGGACGGAAAGAAAAGGAAACAGAAAGGATTCGATCCGCCAGTTGTTAATTCAGCAGAGACCCCAAACCCCAACCCAGGGGCTTCTGAAAACGGGGCGTGTGCCGTCCCGGACCATAATGTCCCAAAAGACAAAGACACGGGACCCCCTGGTCCCTCAGGGCATAGGACGAAGCTGAGGGCAGGCCGGGGGGGCACACCCTAGGCCAACCCCATATCCCGAGACCTTCAGCCTCGTGGGGCTTCGGGCACGAGGTCCCGAGGTCCCCGGTGACGGGGGAAGCAGGCCCAAGTGCCCCGGCTCCCGCAGGGCCAGCACCCAGCGGCCGGGGGACGACTCACCATGGCGTAGTAGTTGCTGTTCACCATGAGCGGGCCGCGGCCGCGGAGGTAGATGTACTCCTCCCACCAGTCGCTCACCTGTGGGTGCGAACGGGCACGGCGAGCGTGAGGGAGGAGGTGCCCGGGCGGGCGGGGGCGGGGGCACGCGATGCAAAAAAATACGGCGACAAAGGGAAAGCGGTCTTCGTGGGGGTCGTGACAGCTGGACGGGAGAGCGCCTTCGTCTGACGGTTTAACAATCAGGGCCAAATGGAAAACGAGCGACGGTGCTTGCCGGTTCCCAGCACTCCCATCCGAAAGGGCGTCACCCCCTCCTCCCGGGCTTCTCGGCGTCACCCCCTCCTCCCGGGGCTGCCCGGCGTCACCCCCTCCTCCCGGGGCTGCCCGGCGTCACCCCCTCCTCCCGGGGCTGCCCAGCGTCACCCCCCGCCTCCCCGGGCTGCCCGGCGTCACCCCCTCCTCCCCGGGCTGCCTGGTGTCACCCCCCGCCTCCCCGGCGCGGCCACCTCTCCCTCCCGCAGGGCCTCGGTGCTAAACCCCAGCGCGTTCACGTTGCCGATTCCTCCGTGCGTACGAGCAGCTCCACGCGCAGACACTCACGTAATTGGTAGCCCACCAGGACTTCAGCTTCAGGTACCACTGTAGTCTGGGCCCCAGGCCGACGGCAAAGTCGTGGGCCAGGGCCGTCATGCGCTGGAAGTCCCCCTCCTTCATGAGAGGCTTCACCGATTCCAGGTACTGCGGGCGGCGAGAGGAAAGCAGAGGTGGGTTCAAGCGCGCGGCGTCCTTGGGGGAAACCGTCTTCAGGGGGTTCGAAAGCCTCCCCCACGTCGGGGTTTGCCGGCCCTCACGCGAGCCGGCGGACGCCAAGGCGGGTGGTGGCACAGAGGAGGGGCCGACGACGGAACGTCCTCGTCTTTTCTCGGCGCCACAAGCTCCCCGGAGCCTGCATCGGCACAGTCGCCAGCGTGGCTCGCAGATCATTCGGAAGGGAACCTGGACGGGGCTTCCTCCCCGTCATCTGGCCCCTAACGAGGGCTCCCGCCCCGCCTACGCTGCCGCACCAGGGCGGGGAGGAGGAGCCGGCCGGGATTTGCACGGCCCTGTGTGTGTGAAGGCCCCTGACGCCGCAGAAGCGCACACTTGGAAACGGTCACTGTCATGGGAGGCACGCGTTTCCCGCGATCGAAACGATTAGGGGCGCGAGGCGGCAGAACCGCTGAACCGGACCCGAGGAGCGAACTGTGCGGTACGTGACTCATATCTCCATCAAGCTGGTGAAATTCTTCTGCCAAGTGGTGTCGCTATCAAATACGATGCTTTCATGTTAAAATATACGTGTGTATACACACCCCTGAGACGCGCGGAGACGTCAGGAAAGAGAATAAGAAAGGCCAGCCCTACAAGGTGCCGGGCTGGGAGCGAACACAGCCGACGACAGCACGCCAGCGCGCGGCCAACCCCCACGACGACCGGCACAGCGGGCGTCCCCGGGAGCCGACGCCGGGCCTACCCTCTTCACGGTGTCCTTCACGGCCGGGACCGGCAGGCGTGGCAGGGAGGTCTGGAAGCTGTACAGCATGGGCTTCCGGCCCGAAAAGATCTTGACCATACACTTGAAAAGAAAAGGAAAAAGAAAGGAAAAGGAGGCACGTTTTTAAGGACGAGACTTCGCGGAAGACGCGACACCCGTTCTCGGGCGGGCGGGTGGGCGTCCGTGGTCCGCCGACGGGTTCACCGCTTTGTTTTCCCGCTTGGCCATGGTCTGTCCCCACCGCACAGGCCGTCGCGGACAGGCAGGCGGCCCCACGTGAAAACCAGGTGGAGTGGAAGTCCAGGTGCGACAAAGCGTCGCGATGTCCCCGCCTGGCCGGGGGGGGGGAGGGGGCGGCGGTCTCCGGGCAGGGCCCGGCCCGGGCGCCGTTGGGATCACAATCTGGCCGCCCTGCCCCACGTGAGGCGGGTCCGCCACCTGCTTCTGCGAGGCCCTGGCTTTGGGGACTGGCTCGAGGCTCCGGCCAAGGACTGAGCTAGGTGTCTGGATCCGAAGCCCACCCCCCCCGGGGAAGCCACGCGCCCCCTTCGGGCACCGGCAAGCCTAGTGGACGGCACACGCTCGCCTGCCATGGATCGGCCTTTGCTCCAGGCTGGAATAACCTAAACTTTGTGCGCCAATTTGGTCACCTCGTGCCGACCAGACCACCGAGACATGTCTAGGGCTTGTGTGTGTGTGGGCGAAAGAGGGGGATCCTGATGCTAAAACGCGCTGGGGCTCCACTGGACGTCAGCCGTGATCGTCACCCCACAGGGACGTACGGGGAACCCTCTCTGATCGTCACCCCACGGGGACGTACGGGGAACCCTCTCTGATCGTCACCCCACGGGGATGTACGGGGAACCCTCTCTGATCGTCACCCCACAGGGACGTACGGGGAACCCTCTCTGATCGTCACCCCACGGGGATGTACCGGGAACCCTCTCTGCAGCGCCCCTGGGGGTTAAATTCCGCTTCTCTGGAGCTCAGACAGCTCAATCCAAGCGACAGCAGACGTCGGTGTGGGAAAGAGTCAAAGGCAGGGGTACGCGGTGGGCTCGCCCACGGGGCGGCACCCCTGTGCCTCCCATCGGCGGACGCCTGGGATGGCAATCGGGCTGCGATGGAGTCAGCACTGAACCTGGGACAGCACCCTCGCTCACGGCCGACGACCGACACCCGGGCTAGGGGCCGCAGAGAGCTGGGGGACACACTGGACGCTCAGGGCGCGTCAAGGAGACCTGGTCGGCCTGGTCAGCCAGGGAGACCAGCTAACGTCCAAGCCCAGGTGGGAGAAGCTACCGAGAAGTGGACGGACGATGCTTGCACTCGATGGCTGACCCACCCCCGGGGACACGCCCAGCAGACGTGAGGACACAAGGTTAAAGAAAAGCACTCTTTGGCCTAAACGCACGCGTCGTGGCGAGTCGGGGCCTCTCCAGCACTTAGAGGTCACCTCCCCCGTCACCAGCCAAGGGTCAAAGGAGGAAAAGGTCCCGGGAGGACGCCCCTTTCACACGTAAAAGCCACCCACACGGGAGACACTAGGCTGAGTGAGATGAGCCAGACACAGAAGGACGAACACGCGTCATGCATGGCCTCGCCGGCCTGCGGAACCTAAAACACTCCGACGCGTGGACGCGGCAGCCAGAGCGGTGACCGCCGGGGCCGGGAACCAGCGGGGCTGCTGGGGAAAAGGCACGCGATTTCAGTTCCAGAAAATAAACGCGTCCGGAGGGCCACTGTCCAGCACGGGCCCAGGAGTGACCGCACGGGCCCTGGAGTGACCGCGTCAATCTCCGCCGCGGGGCCAGATCGTGTGTCAAGGGCTCTTCCCGGGAGAGGGGAATAAAAGGGGGGGGACGTGAGGGAACCCCTGGGGGAGAAGGGCTTCCCGGGCGCACACGTGTCCCCGTGCACAAACGGCCAGGGCTCCCGCGTTGTGTGTCAAGCCCCCCCCCCTTTAGCGGACGGGATCGGACGACGCACGCCAGGTCGGCACCCAGGGCACGGCGCGCTTACCATCCAGACTTTGGTGGCGCGGCTCAGTTTGCCGTGCTCGGCGAACATCCAGCCGTGGTAGGACAGCAGCACCTTCAGGGAGTAGCGCATGGTGACGATGAGGGCCACCCACAGGCCTGTGCCGAAGATGACGCCGCTGACCACGTTCTTCGTCTGGCTGGACAGGTAGCCGCTGCCGGGACGGGACGGGACAAGCCGCGGACGCGTCAGCGAGCGGAAGAGGCGGTGGGTGACCGGCCCGCGGGACGCTAGGCGCCGCCGGCCGCTGATGCCAATGACACCGCAGGCCCGGGGCGGGGACCAGGGTCGGGCCTGAGCGGAGGGGACGGGCACCCCCAGCAACTCAGATGCGGGCCTTGAAACGAATGCCACCCCCTCTCCCCACTTTGGTGGTCTTCAGAGCGAACCCGGGCTGATGTGTGTAATGGGGGGGGGGGAGGCACATCTCCCTCTGGGGTCTGGGGACGACAAGGATGGAGGCGACGCGGGAGGCTGAGGCCTGCCCCACGGTAACTGACCCCAGTGAGACCCACGTCAGACCCACATCGCCCCGGCCGGCCGGGGGGCTCACAGCCGTTCCCTGCCACCCCCATCCCGCTCCCCATTTCTTCTCTTGAACCGTGAAGTTCGCTGTTTCGCATAAAAACTCAGATCGTTTAGCAAAAATATCACCTCAACGATTTGTGTCGAAAATGCCTGTTTTTGATCTCGGCAGGACTATTCATCACGTGTACACCAAGGAACCGACCCCATAAAACGCTCATTTAAATAAGAAAGACGACGCGGTTTCATTTGCTACGGAAAGGGATGCATTTTCCGGCAGAGACGAGACTTTAGGAAGAGAAGAAATGGAGCTATTCGCCCCGCTGTTGTGCTTCTGCTTTTAGCTTCAGTTGTTTGGGGAACCACAGAACGTTTACAGAAAAAACACTGAATGTGCTCCAAATCACTAAAAAAAAACCCCTGCCCAACCTGAAGGGAACTCCAGCATTTTGGAAACCTCCAGTGTAACACGTCCCACGCTTAAGGGACGCAGACACAGGCACCTTCACGGGGAAGTGCTTCTGCTTCACGGCCCGGACCTTTCCGGAACCTGTCAACTCCTGGCGGCGCCTGGAATCGGCGTCTCTCCTGGGAACCTACGCGTTGCTCTCCGATCATCCCACCCGCACGCGGACCTGGACTCGGGGGCCTACGTGCTACCCACCTCCCCGAGTCACAGAAATCGCACGGGGTCGGAGCACGAACAAGCAAGTAAACGGCAGGCTCAGGACCGCCTGCACACACAGGGGTCGCGCTTGCATAGAAAAAGGGGCATCAGAGCTTCCTGTAAAGATCCCCGTCCTCCGAGGCCGCAGGGGGTGGACGCCACCCGAGCCCGTGAACGCAGCCACCCGTCTCCCTCCCACAAAGACCGTTCCGGAACAGCCCTTCAGCCTGCTGACCCTGGCCCTTGACCTGGGCTTTCTAAATGCGGGACAGGGATGGCCCAGTTGCGAAGAGGGACGAGGAAACAAATCTTATAAAGACCCAGATTACAAGGGCTTTAAATAGCCCACGCTTCGAAACGCGACCCAGCGGTCGGAGGCGGCCCACGCGCAAAAGTAAAGGAAAAACCCTCTGTGAGACCCACAGAAGCCGAAAAGCAGGTAGGAACGGCACCGGGCGTGGGTGCAGTGAGCCGTCCGCGGGCCTGCGCCCCGGGAACAGAGGCCAGGGCAAGGGGTGACGAGGGACGGGCCCCAGCCACCCGGCCCCGGGGCAGACCAGGGACTCGGGCAGGTGTCCGGGTCAGGCACGCTTCCCATAAAAGGACAGGGGTTTGCTTCTGCGCCCTGGGGACACACGAGGCCCGAGCCAGTTCTTAGGGCTACGGGCTGCTGGGCTGGGCTCTCAGGGCCACGGGGCTGGACTCTCAGTCACTCCCGTGAGTCCGGGGGCTTCCGAAGAAACAGTATTTAAATCCGAACAACCTGTAAGGTGCCTCTGTTTAGCTTAGGCCGGACCCCAACCCCCCACTGCAGACACGGCCCGGGCACCGAGGGGGCACACCCGGCTGCGTCTCGTCCTTCACAGACGTCGCCCCCACCCCCTTCCACCCCCACTCCTGGCCCGACAACAAACAAGGCCGACTACGGGACGAGGACGTGGGGATCACTATGTTCGTGGGGACCATGAGGTTCACGGGGAGTGGGCGCCCAGACACCGGCCCGGGACACGAGGAAAGAGCTGGCACGAGAACGGAGGTGGAAGCGTCACGTCGAGCCCGCAACGGGGACGGACGTCAGGACACCCCCAGCAAAGCCACCCCGGGCACGTCCTGCCCAACCCGGGGGGGGGGGGCACGGCTTACGTCGTGTCGAGGGTCCGGTTGATCTTTGCGATGATTCCCAGCGAGGGGTCGACCTTGGCATACATCGTCGACATCACGCCCACCACCACGATGAGCCAGCTGGAGGGGCTGGCGGGGTACACGCCGGTGATGACGCCGTTCTGCAAACAGACCCGGGTGAGCCGCGCCTCTCCCTCCGAGTCGCCCCCCGGGGAGGCGTCTGCAGCGTCCCGCGGCTGAGCGACCGCACGGTCACCGCTGGAAAGCGACCCCAGAACCCCCGCCCGTCGCTGCCCCCACGTCTGTCCAGCTCCATCCCATGAGCCGAAAGCGTCCGTCAACGTTTCCCCGAGTGACACGGTTGAATCGCCCGAGGGGCGGGTTTACGCAGAGCCCAGGCGCCACCCGGACTCGCTCGGGACACCGTGAGGGTTACGGGCGTCACTGAGCCCACCATGAAGTCCTCTCTCCCAAACCTGCCACCCCCGGGATGCCCACCCACACCCCCACCCCGAATCGGGACACCTCTCGGCCCCGAGCCACAAGAGACCTCACTCCACGTGGGGAATCTGCCGTAAGGGAAATCCGCCAGCCCGCCCCGCGCACCCCAAAAAGCAGAACCGAAGAACAGCGGGAGGGGAAAGGAGGGACACACGAGCCCAAACGGGCAAATCGCTGCCCGCGGGAGAGTCCGGGAGGCCGGTGGGGCGGCTCGATTAGGCTGAGCTGGACGGAGGCAGGAAGGTTCTAGAGAGAGAGAGCATCTGGGCTCTCCAAGCCTCCCCCACCCCCCCGGCCCCAGCTGCCCTGCCCCCTGCGCTGGTCACCGCGTTGGTCACCGCGTTGGTCAGGCAGAGCCGGGCGCTGTCCCGCAGCGGACGCTTCCGCACCCATGGGCCTCGCTTTCTCAGCCGTGCTATGGGGTCCTCGGAGGGCGACATTCCCACTGGGGTGACACGTGGCCGCCCCCCTGCACCCGGTTTTATTTTCCTCCGCCTGAAGGTGGTGAGAGCTCTCGGCCAGGCCGGGCGGGCAAACGTCACGTCCGGGCAGGTGGCACTCTCCTCCACGTCCGGTGAATGGCACCAGCCAGGGACGGGGTGTGACCGGCCATGCCCCTGGGCCCCGGGGACACCGGCCCCCGCTGTCACGGCTCCCGCCCAGCAGGTGACTCGCCCTACACCCCCGTCCCGAGTGGCCCCGACGGGCGCAGCGAGCCCGCCAGACGAGAAAGGGTTGCGTGGAGACACACACAGCGTGTGCCCAACCCCGAAGCCCAGCGGCGTGCCCACCTTGAACCTGATGAACTTCTTCTTCCACGAGTGCAGCCCGGACAGGTAGATCTGCTTCAGGGCCTCGTGGCTCAGCCGCAGGTCGATGCCGTCGGGCGTGACGGTGAACTGGAAGGCCACGGCCTGGTGGGCTTCCGCCATCTTCGCGGTCTCCTGCACCGAGGAGGGCAGACTGTGACCCCGGGCGGGAGAAAGCCCCCAGGCAGGCGCGTCAGGCCTTGTGGATGGGAGGTCCCCCCCCCCCGCGGGACAGACCTGACGTTCTCCACCAACGGGTCCGATTGCGTGGTTGCACGTTCCCCGTCCCCAGCCTGTCCAGGTGCCCCTGCCGAGCGGCCCTGGGTCATCGGCGAAGGCCGGGCGAGAAGCCCCTCACCCCTGGCCTGGCCTCCGGGCCCGTGGAAACCCTCACCCCTGACCCCCGGCCCTGGCCAGTCCCCAGGGTGACCCCTCCAGGCCACCAGCCCAGGCCGTCTAGCCACTCGCCAAGGCTGAAGCATGTGCCATCCCTGCCACCAGCCTCCCGGAGGCCACAACGGCCCCGAACCCTTCGGGAAGGACCAGACGGACACCCAACACCGCGCTTGGTGACTGAGAAACCTTTTGGGCACGTGAAAGACGCTACGAACGCCAGGCACAGAGGCCTCAGGACGGAGCCGGGCCTTCCTCCTCGGAGGCTGTGACCAGAACCAAACTCGGCGCGAGGGGTGGACATCCCCGGAGCGCCCGTCCCTACCCCCCGCCCCGGCTGCCCCCCACACGCCCCACTCCTGGCAGAGGAAACACGTGTCAATGCAGGGGCCTCGGCATCTGCCGTCCGTTCCTCGTCTCCCTCCCATCACCTGGCTCCTGCCCGGCCTCCTGCGGACACGTGGCCCCTAGAGGCCGTAGTCTCTTCCCTCGCGGCCTCCCCTGGCCCCGGCCGGCCCCTCCGCCACCTTCTGGAGGCGACTGACTGAGCGACCGCCCCGCCTCGCCCGGAACTGTCCGCACAGAGCGCCGCGTGGGAGAGAACCAGGCCTAGAAGATCTGCAGCCGCGCGCGGGTTTCCTCATCCCACACGACCTTCCTGCTCCCGCTCAGCCACGCCTGTCACGCGTGTGCAGAGGCAGGACCCATCCCCGACGACGGAAACCCCCGTTCCAGAGCTGCCCAGTGCGGAAAGCCGGGCCAGCCTCGCCTCCAGCGCTCGGAGCAAACGACTCCACGGGCAGGCCCCCGAGGGGCGCCCAGCTTTCACCCATTCATCTGTGACGCGGGTGTCTGTTGGCGGCCTCCCGTGCCAGCCGTGACGGGGTCGAGATGCCGGCGGGAGACGTCCCTCTGCCCACCCCCCAGCTCTGACAGGGCGGCAGAGAGAAGAGGGGCTCCTGAGGGGATCCATCGGGTGACACTGTCGCCCAGGGGAGGGATCAGCTAGGAGGCAGGCCTTTCGGGCTCGAGGTGGACGAACCTGTGCAAGGACTGGAGATAGAGGTCAAGGGCGTGGCACCTGGGGTCAAGGGCAGGATGGTTGGGGGTCAGGGCTGGTGGCTAACGTTCAGGACGGGCCTCCACGGGTCGCGCCTCCTCTGCCCGCCCACGTGTCCACCCTCGAGCTCCACTCACAGGAGACCCCTCGAACGGACCGTCCTCTTGCGGCATTAAGGAATGACAAGTGTCGGGCGTCGCGGTCGTCTCCGGACGGTGGCCGCTGCCTATTGGCATTCCGGCCTGGAATGGTGACCGACTCGACTTTACGTTAATCACGTGAGTCTGGGATTTGCCTCGGAATCACCGGGGCTGGGGGCATGGCCTGGCGGAGGTGTGAACCGGCCACGCGTGAGACCCGTGGCGCTTGGCGTCGAAGGCTGCCCCCGCACGCTGGCGTCCCTGCTTCCGCGCGTCTGTGATCGTCTCTACTGATTTCTCAGGACACGTTTAACGAAACACCTGACACAGCCGTCGGTGCTGAGTCCCGCCCACACCTGCGGATGCTTCTCCAAGCCCCTGACCCTCTCGAGCGCCCCCCGGCGACCTTGTGGGAAGCAAGCCATGCCCCTGCACTTGACCGCAGCGTCTGCCACACGGAGATACCTCTCGGCCCACCCAGCTGCACCTGGTTTAACGACAAAAGAGCAAGCACGCAGGTCAGCTTGTCGCGGCCGGGCTGGGCCCGCTGCCCCATGGCACCAGCACAGGGACTGCCGCCACCGCGCACACACGCCACCTGCTACCTGTGCCCAGGTGGGTGTGGGTGGGCCGGACCACACTGCTCTGCCTCTTGTGCCCGAGTCACCGCCGAACGGCAGCCAGAGTAGCGGATGACAGGGCCGCCATCGTTTCTCAGAGGCCGACTGCAGCCCCTCAAAAGAAACCCAGTGCCGAGTCGCCAGGCTGCAGGGACCCTCAGGTCCCTGAAACGAGCGACCTTTTTCTTCAAATGGAAACGCACAGGAGGGGTCAGTGGGTAAAGCCAATTGCCCTGCTCCCTCCTCTCCTCGACCCTAAAGGTTGGCGGGCTCCCAGGTCAGTTTGAAAACCCCTGTGACAACGGTCGAAACGTTCCCTGCTTTGACCCATGCACCCGGCCAACAGACGCCACCCTGTCCCTCGGGGTGTGACACCTGCTGAAGGACACCGGATCAGGCGTGCCCCACGCTGGCACAGGTGCCTGGGGCGGAGGCAGCCCTGCGGCGGCCACCACGTGGGCGGGCCCTCCCCACACCTGGCCCGTGCACCTGCCTCGGGCACTAACCACCTCCAGGTGAAGCGTGCGGGGCGGGGGCGCCGGATCCTGCTCCAGGTGGGAGGAGGCAAGTCACTCACTAAATCGTGGACAATCGGGGTGGGGGACGTCGCCGCAGTACACGGCGAGTGGTTAGGGCGTGGGCGCTGCAAACACAGACGGGGACAGCATCGCCGACGGCCGCGGCCCAGAACGCGCGGCTGCTGCTCTCCGGCCACGCTGACGTGGGACGGCCCTGGCTCCACGGCTGCTTTCCCGGCCGGGCCTCCCTGGAGTCCCAGGACACCCCTGCCCAGGCCGGGCGTGGCTGTCAGCCCAGTGGGAACCCCGACACGCTGAGAGCAGAGGGCCCAGGGGCCAGCTGGCCAGCCGGGCCTGCGGCTGGATCCGGGCCACCTACCGGGGCGGCCTCTCCTCTCGTGGCCATGGCAGGGCCCGGGGTCAGCTGAGGCCGAGGGCTGGACTCAACTGAACGGGCAGTCTCCACGCCCGCCACGTCCAGGCCCCGCTCCCCTCCCCGATGAGGTCTCCAGGCGCACAGACCGTCTCACAGTTTATCTGCCGCCGCCACGGCCGCTGCCACTCACCGCTGTCGTCCGAGCTGGGGGTCACCGTCCCCCTTCCGGGCCCTCTGTGGCCACGGGCCCCGCCTGGGGCTTTATCACTTGGCTCTGCGTCTCTACTACTGATGTCAGAACAAGTCAACTGAGGGGGCACCCTGCCATCTTCCCCCCCACACCCCCCCAACACACACACACGGGTCCTCGGCCTCCCGGCTCCAGGGCGGGGCGGGAGGCAGGCACGCCTGCTGGTTCAGAGAGGAACTCGCCGCCCCACCCCCACCTAGGCGCCCAGCTACCTGGGTGAAGGTGGCTTCCCCAGGGACAGAGATCCCTGGCACAGCCGTGGGGACCCACCTGCACGGCACAGCGTGCACCTGCGCCCTGAGTTCTCAGGCGGCTGCAGGAGAGAACGTGTGCTGGTGGGGGGAGGGGGGGGCGGGGAGAAAGGCCGTAAAGAAATGAGAAGATACAGACCAGAAGGGAAGGACACTCAGCCTCCCCCCACCTGTGTCCGTCCCTGTCCCTCAAGTCAGCAGGAGCAACGACCTGAGGGGACAGGGTGAGCGAGGCACCTTCTGGGGACGCAGGCTGGCTGCCCCTCCCCCAGGTCTGGCTGGGTGACAAGCGAAGACGACCTTGGGGGACTGCTCGTGAGGTGAGGCCCCCCCTTGCCGTGCGTCCCGCGGGGCTGTGGACCCGTTTACCTTCCCGCAGGACGGAAACCACTTCTGGCAGGTGCGGTGGAGCCCCCAGCTGGCGCCCCCCCGGACAGCGAGCTGGCACGAACCACCGCCGGGCCTGAACGCCTTGGGGGGGCACCGAAGCGGGGAGCCGGTGCCGCCTGAGAAATCATGAGGCCGCTAAGGGGGACAGGCGCTCCAAGGTCCGCGCAGAGCACGTAAGCATCTTAGGCTAATCGGATTTCAGAAAAAGCCCCGGATCCGGAACGAGACACTCTGGCTGAGCACAGGGACCTACTTATTGCGACTTTTAAAAATTCACGTCTCTGCGCTGCGCGTTGTAAAAACCCTCACCTCCGATCTCGTCCGTGGCTGTTCCCTACCCTTCCCTACCCGTCCTCCCTGCCCCCTCGGCCAGGCCCAGGGGCCTGTGAACGCCGCCTCCCGGCTGGAACACCTTCTGTTATTTTTTTGTTTTTTTTCCCCATTTCTACCTTCCAGCTACGCACCTAGCTCCCCTCAGTTAGCGCTCGCTCTGCTCAGCCCTTGAACTGTGGAGTTCTCGGGAAAGTAACCTCACAGGGTCATCCCTTCCTACCTGGGCAGGCAGGTCAGGGTGGCAGTCACGCCTCGGGCCTTTCACTTTTAGTAAAAGCTTTCATCTTTGCCTCAAGCCCGCCTTGTGGGTTAATTAGCATCTCACCTTTGGAATAAGTCCCCACCCTGGAGAGGGAGAGCTCAGAACCGTGTTAACGGCCCCTCCAGGTGGGGCCCCCACCTGACTCACCAGAAGTGATGTCCGGACTGGGGGAAAGTGGAAACTGCTTCGCTGCGCCATGTGGTCATTTAATCCCTGCTTTGTCCTCCCGCTCCCCGCACCTCCAAGTTCTTCCTTCTGTCCCCTCCTTAATCTCAAACGCACAAAAGAAACTGCAAAAACGGTCCCTCTCTGGGGCATCTGAGATCTTGTTCCCTGGCACAGGTCGTCCCTCGGTTTGGCTCAAATAAACCCTTAATGAGAACTCCCTGTAGGTTTAAATGTCTCTTTCAGCAACGGAAACCACAGCCCCAAAACGCGAGGATCCTACCCCTCACGTGCAGCACTGTCATCTGCCCTCGCCGACCGGGGACTGTCACTGTGTTCTTCGCTGCATCTCCCAACGTCGGTTTTAACTGAACGTCAAAAGAACGGTCCTGCTGGGAAACGCTGCGACGAAGCCTTCAATTTCAGTAAGGTCACCTTAATTTTAATAACTTGGCCCACTGTCTCCCCCCCCAAATCCTCGGCCAATCAACCGGTCTGTGCTGGGTGCCTCACCTGTGTCCACTTCGTCGTTTTTCACAATCAATTCCTTTTTAACCTAAAACCTTCGACCTCAGAGACCAGAGGCCTGCGAAGCCGAACGCTGGCCACATGGTCAAGAGGCCATCCATGAGACGGGTCCGTTCCCCTCAAGGAGGGGAGCAGGCCGACCCGGCTGGGATGCCATCCCCGCTGGCTGTGCCCCGGTCCCAAAACCATTAACGAAGGGAGGTGAATGACAATCAAAATGCAAAGTGTGGTGCCAGATTTCCACACAAGCCCCGGGGACTGAGATGTAGAAACCATTTCCCTGACATGAAACAAACAGTAGGACTTGCCATGTCACGCAAATGGTCCTCCTAGAAACCGAAATGTGCAACTAAGTTTTGTGCCGTCGGGAGTCTTTCAACACAGCCTGGAAGATCTACAGATGAAGGGATAATCTCCCCGCATCTCCTGGTGCTGTAGGGCATGGGTGCCTGATTCTCGCAGGTAGATGGGCCCACACGTGAACTTCTGTGATACGATCAATGACGACACAAAACACCCTTTCTACTAAATTCTGGCATCTGCCAGACGATGTCTCTATTTCAGCTTCGTTAGACACTTAATTCCCACTGGAACCCCAGGAAATGGGGACTGCCGCTACGAATAAGAAAACCAAGGCGAGGCTGGGCCAAGGTCATTGCTCGCAAACAGCAGAAGTGGGCCTCAGGTCCAACTCCAAAGGTCACGTGCTTACCTGCCAAGTGAAACGGGAGGCACTCTGCGGGAACGATTCCCCCTCAGACTCCTACAGTTACAAAACAGACACAAACCCAGGTGACTCCGTTGTAACCCAAATGATGCGAGTGTAGCCAGCAACACAAGGCAGTGACGACAGCTCTAAAACGACCACTGTGCCCATCTTCCCACTAGAATCACTGGCACCGAGTGGCTGTGACACTCAGTCGACAGCAGGCCAACACTCAAGTAGCGGGGACGCCCAACCGCTGTGCTGGATGGAAACCCTGGAAGAAGGGACAGCTCAGTGCAGCACGAATACCAGGCAGGGCCTCCAGGAGCACAACCTGCACCCCTTTTGCAGGGAAAGACAGGCTGGATGACACTTGGGCCATCACCCCTGGAAAACTCCTGAGAGAAGACACCACTGCACGGAGAGAACTGGAGCGCCCATCATTAGCGGAGGGCAGAGCAGTTACCACTCACAACGTCTTTCTCCTGTGGCCTGGTGACCCACGCCAAGGGAGCATCCCATCGGCACGCCTGTCCCCAGGACGGGCCCTAAGGTGGGGCGACCACATCCCTGGCACACATGACTGCCAAGGAGGCACCCAGGCTGGCCTCGGCACTGCTGCCCAAAGCCCATCAGGGAAAGTACCAGGAAGGTTCTGGAAGGCGTCACCAGCCCAGGGGATTTCCCTACTCAGGCCCGTGCAGAAGAAAGGGCTTCCTTGCCCAAGGCCCCAAGTGCAGGACTGCAGGCTGCTGGGGAAGGTGTGTACCTGCCCGAACGGGTCCCTGAACCTGTCCTCGTCCCAGGGTGCTGTTTCCACAAATCCTCCTAAAACCATGGGAGTGCCCACATTCCCTTTTGCACCCAGAAGCGCAGCTGAACTCGTCAAAGCGCACCTTCCAATGCTGTCACATCCATCGAAGCTGCCCGCAGCCATGGCACCGTTTGCCAGAACCTGTATTCACCTCAAACCCTCGCAACTACACTCACACGTGGCCTCTCATTGGGTCCTCATAAAAGCCCCGTGTGACAGCATGACAGGTGTCAGAGACACTGCCTCACCATGAGGAAATGGAAACCGAGACACGTGCACGGCTGATTCAGCATCACGTCCAGTGGGCACAGGGGTGGGTGATGCCAACACCCCACCCCGGCCCTCTGCCTGCACAGCAGCCTGGGGAAGCCACCAGAAAGAGGAGGGGGCACAGGCTTTGGAGAACACGGATCCCAGTTGAAACTCCAGCTTTGCCACTTATTCATTTGTGTGTGTGTGTGTGTGTGTGTGTGTGTGTGTGTGTGTGTCCCCTTGAGCAAACGTCATCACCTTTCACAAGATCTGTGTCCTGGTCTATAAAGTACAGAGGCTCCTTGCCTTACGATGGGGTTACATCCCAATAAGCCATCATTCAGTAGAAAATATCATTAAGTTGAAAATGCATTTAATGTGCCGAACCTACTGAACGTCAGAGCTTACTTAGCTGACCTGCTTCCAGCGTGCCCAGAACACAATGTCCAAAAAACGCTGGGGACACATCGGTTGTTGACATTCGAGACCTGTGGCCGATGGGGAGCTGTGGCTCACGGCCGCTGCCCAGCCTCAGCATCTGCATGCTGCCAGCCCAGGCAAAGAGAAAAACTCAAAATTGATGCCATCCCTCTGTGGAATGTGGATTGCTTTCACACCACGGCAAAGGCAAAAACTCCTGAGTCCAAGCATCCTGAGTCGGGGACATCTGTATGGCCACACCTCATAGCTACTGGAGGAGGACAAGTGACAGGCCCAAGCCCACATGAGGTCTTCGCTGCGAGAACTTTCTTTGCCCTTTCCCAGCGGTAGCTCGTGCTGCACACCGGCCCCCAAGAATGCAAACTGCCATCCTTCTTCCCACGCCCTGACTCCTGGGTCTGACGCCAGCTCTGAGGCCTCCGCCACTGTCTAGGACCCGTAACTTTCAGCAGTGCTGCCAGTTTATTTTTAGTACACCTTGTGAGACCGCACGTTGCCCAACAAGGTGTGCCTGTAAACACTGGACACCAAAACGGCACGCGTTACATCTTTTTAAGGGGCAGTAGAGGAGCTGACATTTGGGAAAATCGGTGATAGATGCATAATTTTATAAACGAAAGAATTAACTCACAGAAGAAAAGCCAAGTTTGACTTGGAGCATATGACGGTTTCGTAACAGCAAGGGTATTTTGTTCTCATTACAAACACGTATTTCTTTTTAAATAAGAGGCCAAGGATTCTAGAGAGGGAATGGATTCCTAACTCGACCCCTCGGAAATCCGATGTCCCTGTCCTCACAGAGCTTCTCCCAGGGCCTCCTAACACAAAGTGCTGAATGCTGAGCCTGTGGGGGATCAAGAGACCTGCAAACGGCATAGAAATTGGGACTGGCGAGTCTCCAGTTCACACACCCCTGACCACTAGAGCAAGGTGCCCCAAGGGAACCCATCGGCTCCCTCTGCTTCTTGCTTCCCTCCCACGGAATTCCTGTGCCCCGAACAACTCCCAACCGTAGGGGGCTCAAATATTCCGCTCTGGCTCATGGAAACAGGGAGGAGCCATCTGGGAAGAATAGCAGGTGGGGCGTAGCGGATGTTCTGGAAGAATCCAGAACATCCTCAGGTTTCTGGGACGGATGGGTGAACCACACGTGGGCAGTGCAGGAGATTCCTCTCCCTTTTACGATTGGCCCACAACCCTCTGCAACCACCCGACCCTACAACCCGAGAGGCAGGCCTCGCTCGGCAGCACTTCTATCATTAACTTCCGAGAGCAGCGCAGGACGTTAAAAACAAAGCCACACACCAAAGAAGAGTAAAGGTGGACACACACGTGGGAACTGTGTGGGAACCGAGGCTCCCAGTCCCGGTTCCCCGAAGGTCAAGTTGTCCTCAGCCCAGGGCCCGCTGGGAACACCAGGGCCACCTCGTATTTGCTCAGGGTAGAAGGTGAAGTGCACAAAAGGCAACAAAATATTACAACCCAACAGGCGGAAAACAGTAACAGTTGCTGTTGAAGCATCCCCGGGCAGTCTAGACTGTTTCAGACCCATCAGAGCAACTGTTACCCGCGGGGGCTTCTGGAGGGGCCAGCTCGGCCCGCACTCCCGCACTCCCACGTGCACCCCGGTCCCCTCCAGTCCACCCAGCGCTGCTCTGTCTTCTTTTTAAACCAGAAAAGTCCTCGCTGGACTTGAACCTGGCTCAGGCCACCCATGGAGGCCTCGTTCCAGGACGAGGCACATCCTCTCTGAGACCACTTCCGACCCCCCCACATTTTATTCTCCAAAAGCACCCCTTCTTCCAGGGTCCCAGGCCAGGCTTCCCGGGCCAGAGCAGCACGCGGGCCTGCCAGGAGCAACCAGCAGAGGGACCGCACGTTTTTTGCCAACAAAGGGGAAAAAAAAGAAAAAAAGAAAAAAAAATGAAAGAAAAGAAAAGAAAAAAAAGAGAAAAACGAAAAAAATGGGGAAAAAAGGGGGGGAGGGGGCGCGCGATCGAAGCGCAGAGGCAGCCTCAGCCGGGGACGCGCCTGCCGGGCCCCGCCTCCCTCCCTGCCCCCGCGCGGCCGTCACGTGACGGCGCGGCAGAAGCAGGGGAAAGGTTACCGCGAGCCCTGCCCCGCCGGGCGCGCGCCCCGAACCGCTTCAGATCCTGTCCCTCCCCCCTGCTCCCTGCGGGCCCCGGGGACACCTTCCTCGGAGCTCGGGACGCGACACGCCGCGCCTCCCGCGGGGCCAGCCAGCCTGGGTGGGGGGTGGGGGTGGGGGCTGTGCAGGGCTTAGGGCGCCCGGTGACACCCCACGGCGGACCCCTGCAGCCCCCCACCCCACTCCCCTTCGCGAGCCCGGGGACGCGGGGACGGCGTTCCTCTGTGAATGGGCGCCTCCGGGACGCCCCGAGGGCCCGGCCGGACTGCTCGGGGACCTTTGGGCCCTGGCCAGGGCTGAGGGAGGGGGAGGGACGGGGGAGGGAGGGGAGGCACGGTACGCCGCGACGCCCAGTTCCTTCCCGGCATCTCTGGCTGGGCTGCCAGTTTCCAGAACCGACGCGAAAGGGGGGGGGTTTCTGGCCCGTGCGGGGTGCCGGGTCCTGCCACCCTGAGAGGCGGAGGGTGCGACCCTAAAGGCGGCCCCGTGCACGGTCAGGGGTAGCCCCGGCGCCTCGGGGAGGCAGGAAGCCGGGCATCTGCACGCGGAAGGCGCGCCCCGCCGAGCCCCCTGAACGCGCGCGGCGTCTGGTGCGGTCACACCCTTCCTGGCCTGGCGGCGAGTGTCCCCAGCATCGAGGTCTGCCTGGGGACGCGGCGCTTCCCCTGCAAATCGCCCGCAATCGTGTTGGCAGGGGTGGGGTGGTGATGCCTGAACGGAGGACCAGTAAGTCCGGCCATTTTTTTTTTCGCTGGATTTGGGGTGTCGACCTTGATTTTTCAGTTGGTTCGGCTCACTTACAAAGTCACCGGTTCCCCACCGAACTCTTCCTTTGAATAACACACCGAGTGGGGCGCAGCAGAGGGACCCAGGGCCTCTCCGGAGCTGGAGTTTTAAATCTGTTCTGTTCATCCTGGGTCAGCACGTGAGACTTTTAACTCTCGGCGTTGAAAAGAATAAAAATAACAAATACACTCGGCCCTCGTTGCGTTCCCTCTGGCCTCTGTAAACGCCAGCCACCGTGTGGCATCCCCGGGCGCTGACCCCACAGCCTTTCCCCAACGAAACGGAAGACGCTGGCCGCCGGCTAGCGGAGGGAGCTGGGGTCAGCGAAGGGGCCGGCTGCATCAGGTCGCAGGCCAGGTTCGGCCGGGCCTGGTCCCATGACGCCTCCCCCACTGGCGCTGCACCTCCGGGGTCCCCAACGACCTTGGGCAGGTTCTTCTCGCCCCCGCCCCCGCCCTGGACCACCCCGAGAGGCAAGGGAGGGGGTGCCCTTCGCAAGCTGGGACCCGGGCCCTGCGCTCCTTACCCCGCGCCAAGGGCGTGTCCCGACTGGTGCACTGCGGAGGGGGCAGGCGCCCTGCGAGGTCCGGAGCGCCCCTCGGTTCCCTTCGGGGGCCTGTCGTACCCCAGATCTAAGCCATTCCGGGCAGGGCAGTTGCATCATAGGGAAGAAAGCCGGCGGCCCGATGGGCCCCAGGCCGGAGGCACCCGCCGCCAAGCCTGCGGAGCCAAGCATCCTCCAGCGCCTGCACTGCACCTGCGGGCGCGGGGCCGGCCCTCAGGCTGACCCCAGACCCAGTCCAGTCCTGGGGAGGTGGGGGGGCAGTGAGATGGGGCGGGGAAGGGGCCGGCAGCCTGACAGGCCCCGGGCCGGAGGCGCGTTGCCGAGTCTGGAGGGTTAGGGCACCCCCGGCTGGCGCATCGGGACCTGCCCGCAAGCAGCCCGAGCCCGGGGAGGGTCCCCGACCCAAGCCACTGTGGGGGCGAGGGGTCCCCACTCCGCTCCGGCCCCGGCTTCTTCTGCGGAGCCGCCGTCCAAGAGTGGATGCCTGGGGTGCTCCCTGCGCCCCACCCCCGGCGGCGGCCCCCACCCCCACCTGGGTCCGGACCCCGCAAGCCCCAGCGCGCTCCCGGCCCCTGCGTCGGCTGGCCGCGGCGCGCGGGGCGGACCCATCAGCTCCTCGAGGCTGTCGGCCCCTGCGCCCCGCCTTACTGAGCCTGGGAGCGGACGCGCGGCGGCGGCGGTGTCGGTGGCGGCGGGGCGAGCAGGGGTGCGGGCGAGCTGGCTGCGATCCCGCACCGGGGCCGGGTCGGTTTATGAGGCTTGCGCTCCGACGCCGCCGCCGCGGATTGGCCGAAGGTGGGCGCGGGCGGGGATCATTCCGGGCCCAAGGGCCTGGGCCATGCGGCGTCGGAGGGGCGGGATTTCGCGGGCGCCCCGGGGAGCGGGTCAGGTGGGGAAACCGGAGTTCCCACGGGCGCTCATCGCCCCTATGTCCATCCGCAGGGGCTCTGGGGCGGGACGCGGGCCGGGACCTTAGGTCCTGCCCGCGAAAGCGCTCGGCGCGGCGCGACCGCTGGGGCCCCCCCCTTTGCGGGCATCGCCCGGCGTAAGGCTCAGGGCGCCCCCAAATAGGGGCCGATCCCCGCCGCGCGGGGGCAAGGATGCTGCGTTGCGCGCGATCACACAGCTGGAGATGGATGCGACCCCGGCCTCCGGCGACTGCAGGGCCCCGCCCCGAATCCCACTCGGGTTTCCTGCAGGAGAGCTGATGCGCCTCGGGAGGCAGCGCGTCTCGTGGGGCCGATGCGCGCTCGTGGGGATTCCGGGGACCTTTTTAGGGTCTCCTCCTCCTCTAATTGGGATAAAAATAGCTCCATCGAATGGGCTTTGATCCGATTTCACGGGCATCATTCAGGCACCTGACGCAGAGTAGGTGCGGGTGGGGTGGGGGTGGGGGATGGCTGGAGGCGGGGACAGACCCAGAGACCCTTTGCGCCAGTGACTGACTCCTGAGTAAGCGGAGTGGAAACTGTGCCCTGGCGGACCTCAGGGTCCAGCCCCGGTTGGGGTCAGGGGAGCCCTGGATGCTCCCCCGCGGGTGAGCCTCCCCTCCGCCATCCTGGCTCTGCAGGGTACCCCAGGTCCTGGCGTACAGCAGGTGCTCCATAAATGCACCAGTTTCATGAACAAAAGACCCGGCTCTCTAAAGGTCATCAATCCCTCCTTTTTCGGGATGAAAAATCCGCTCTTGCCTCATCCTTCTGTTTGAATGGTTTGGTCCTCACCGCACAAGGGTTTGGAAGAGAAAATGAGTTCCCTCTCGTTTCCTGCCAGCCCCACCGCTGCCATACGGGGACGGTTAACTGTCGCGCACATCGTGCAGGGCCGTTTTGCAGGGAAGTCATGGCTCTCAGGCCACTCTTTGTGAAGCTTTTTCCTTTGTATTTCCTTGGCTCCCAATGTCGCACGTCTGTCACGGTGTGCTTAACCTTTCCTCAAGGACATTTAGGTCCCCCACGCCCCCACACACACACCTTTTCACCACATTGTCCGTGTGTAATAAAGCCACGTTGGCCTTTCCCTGTGTGTCAACAGTGAGCGCCCATCTTTCTGGCAAATCCTTAGAAGTGAGGCAACCTATGTCAAAGGTCAGGCAAGGGTGACCTTTGCTTGGCATTTGCCAAGCTGCCCTCTGGGAAAGCTCACGAACACCTTCCATCTCCCACCAAGGGCGCGTAAGCGTGGCAACCCTGGCCTCCAGGAGGCTCCCCAGTGCTCGCTCTCGTTTCCCTTCTTTGAATCTTTGTCAATCCTGAAGCTTTGAGTTTCTCTGAAGTTGGGGAAGTTGGCCCCGACCCCTGCAAGGCAGATTTCCCCTGCCAAGAAAGCAGGTGGTGGTCAAGGCCAGGCATGCCTGCCCCACGTGGCTGCAGACTGCACCTGCACTGGCCACTGCCCGGGGTCCCCCATGGGCGCCTCTCCCCTGCACGTGGGACTTCCTGGATTCTGGACCGTCATCCTCACCTCAAATACTCCCTTCTTCCCTCCTCTCTCTCCGGGAGCCCTGGCCACCTGCAGAGTCCCCATCCTACAAGGTCACTTTCTCTCTCTCACTCTATGCTGTCATGCGACCTGGGCTGGGATTGGCCTGGCGCCAGGTCTGTGCCCTGGACTCCTGGGCCTTGATCGTGCACCCCTCCCGCAATAGGCTGCTCTCTGGGCCACCTTGCAGGCAGGTAAGCAGGGCCAGAGTGGGGACCCTGGTGGCTCAGAGCACCGGGTGTCGCGTGGCTCACCTTTGACCCAGTTACTCCGGCCAGCCCCCTGGTGGCAATGAGCCCCACGCTCCACTGGCAACTCCAGCTCTTGCGCGGTGGAGTGCGTCCATTTCCCCTCGAGCTCTGCTCCCTGGGATTGCAGCTTCCTGGGGCAGCCTGGAAGTGGCTATTAATGCAGAGCGGAGCAACCGTGGCCCTGGCCAGCTCCAAGTACATGTCCCATCCCCTGAGTTCCCTCAGAGTGCCCAAAATATCCCAGCAGGTCCCGGCCTATTCCAGGAAACTAGAGACATCTCATCTGAAGCTTTTTTTTTTCTTTCTAATTTCTTCCTAAGTCTTGAAAGGAGGACATATTTTAGCTTAACGTACTTTAGCAGCTGCCTATTATATTAAAGGAAACTTTTTTTATTTGTTTTAATGCAGTATTTAATGTTTTTATGATCACCAATGGACTTGTCTCTTTTTCCTCAAAAAATATCTTTTATATAGACAAACTCGAACATGGAAACATTAATGGGAATAAGATGACAAAGCCCTCTATAACTCCAAACTCAGTTTCAACAGTCGCTTGGAGCTAGCTGCTGCCAGGCGTTTGTGCCCCCGCCTCCCTAATGATTGCTTTAAAGCAAACCCAGAAATCCCCCCTGGTTTGTCCACAGTTTTCAGACAATGAATTCTATCCAAGATAAGGCCTCTTTTAAAACATAACCTAAAGTGGAGAAGCCACTGTATGGAGTCAGAATCTCAGAAAGCCCCTCAGCCTGCCAAGATCACAGCTGAGAGGCTGTGTGTGTCCCTTGTCAGCCTCTTTCTGGCTGGCAGCTCTCAGTGCAGTGCCGATCCAAAAAGTGTGTGGGAGGTTTTTTTTCAGTTCCCATTTCCACCAGGGAAAACCATTTTACAGTCTCAGAGTTCTGCAGAAAGAGTTCCTCTCTTCTCCAGAGCTTTGAATCCCCTTCGCACTTGAAGGCTGGAGCCCCCTAGACATGAAAGGGGAGGAACACGGCCTGTCCTCCTACCGGGGTGCTGATACCATGGGTTCAGCCAGTATCACTGGGGCTATGGTGAGGACAAAATGAGATAAAACAGATGCAAACAAATGCATCAGGCGTAGATGGCCAGCCAGGAAAGGAATCACAGCAAATAGGAGAAAACGAATTCCTAATTGGATCAAGCCACCTGTGATGAGCTCCAGAATCCTCCCCCTGGATATATATACCAGAGAGAAGTGTGGCTCAACCTGCCCATCGCAGACAGACACTCCTATGGGCCATGCTTACAGACAGCAGCGTGCGAATCCATCAACAGAAATTCTGCAGTGACCCCCACAGACAGCAGGATGGATGACTCTGTGGGGTTACTCCACACAGCGCAATAATCAGCAGCAAGAGAGAAGAGGTGGAACCAATGCCACGCCAGCGTGACGTGGATGAATGTCGCATGAGCAGCTTTTACGTTGAGCCAAAGGGGGTGGAAATGTGTGACGGAAAATAGAAACATTGTCCGCTTCAGTGAGGGGTGAACAGACCAGCAAGCACTAACGGCAGGCGCTTGAAGGTGGCTGAGCACTGCGGTGGAAGGGAGCCCGCAGGCACCGTGGTGGGGTGTGGCAGCACCGTGCAGGGGTGGGTAGCACCGTGAGTCAGGGTGGGCAGCCGGGCTTGCGCTGCTCGTCTGCAGGGCATGAGCAGTGCCTTTGCTGCCTGTATGCTAGGGCCTGACTATTACTGAATTGGAAATGAAAAGTATTGAGAGGTGAGTGGGGCACCACTGTTGGTGGTGGTATTAGGCCAAAGCCAGCTGGATGTGGTCGGAGAGGAAAGAGGAGGGGTAAACAGAGACACCTGGGACGAAATGGAGTCGGGAGGAGGGGAATGGAAGTGGTCAGCTGGCCAGGCCTGGGCCGGGCAAGGGCAAGAGAGGAGGTCCAGAAGCACAGGCAGGGAGCAGGACTGGGGCCCCTGCACGTGGTAACCCCTCTCCGCCTCCTCTCCAGGGGGCAGCAGGCCTTCACTCTGCTTCACACCTCAAGCATCCAGCACCCGACGGGCAGGTCTCATGAGGCGGGAGCTGGTTCGGCTTCTTCCTGGGTGGGCATCCCTGTCCAGAAGCTGGGAAGAGCGGTGCGCCCAGGAGGGAGTGCGCCTGGCTCTGCAGTCGGAGCCTGCCTCCCGGCTGGCCGCACAGCTGGCTCCTCGGCCCCCATCTGTGCCCTCAGTGTACCTCACTTTCAACAAAAAACAGAGGACGTGAGGCTGGTGGAGGGCAACCTTTCCAAATCTCTACCATTTTCCGCTTGTTTGGAGAAGTAGTCATTCTATTGCTCGGGGATGGGATCGCCAGAGCCAGCCTGCCAGCCCTCTGGGTTCAAATCCCCACTCTGCCACTTCCTCAGCCGAATGAGTTTCCCGCTTCTCCTCGCTTCACCTGTAAAATGGCAGAGCTCAGCAACAGTTTGCCGTGGGGGGGCTCTAAGGGATCCGAAGCACAGGAGGAGGCCTGATGGGGAGGTGTGTACCAAACTCTGTGCTCCTTCCCCTCGGGACCTTCCCTCACTTCCCGCCTCGGGCACCTGGTCTGCTTCGCCATCGCCTCTGCCTGGAGTGTCTTTCCACCCACCTTTCCTGTCTTGCCGCCTCGCCTGTGGGCTTACACGCCAGGAGAGACATGGATAGCCCGGCCCCAGTCCTGACTCCCCCAGGAGGCTCAGAGGGCATCTGGGGTCTGGCTCGGCTGCAGTCCCTGCCCAGCTGTGAGGCCCCAGACTGCCAAACTTCTCTCTATTGCAAAATGGGTGACAACCAGGAGGTGCTAGATCGGCCCGGGCTCTGCCTGCAGCCCTCCCTCCCTCTTCAGAGTGCGACTCAGGATGTGACCTACTTATATCACGAGGATTCCATCTCCTGCGAAAGCGGATTCACACTCCGTGGCATGTGCTACATGCACGAGGTTGCACAGCTAACGCCGCCATCCAGTCCCAGGAAGCGGCTTCCTCAAACACGCTCCCTCAAAGTGAAGTCAGGTGGGTCCCCAGACCCCGGCCACTCACTCATGTCTGCTTTCTGCCTCCGTGGGTTTCCCCGGGCTGGACGCTTCTCTGTAAGGGAAAACTCCTGCGTAAGGGTGGCCTTGCTCCACTTGAGCATCCTGTGTCCCTAATAGTCCGGCTCCGTCCCTTGTTAGTGGCTCCAGCACCCGCCTTTGCATGGCTGGGACTGAGTTTTGTTTAAACCCTTCCCTCCTCTCTGATGGGTTGCCCACAACCTTTCCCTCACCGGCCTCCAATCTGCCTGTAGGGGGTAGGGTGAGGTGAGGTGCAGCCCTCCCACTCTGACCTTGACCCATAAATACAACCCCATGGCTGCCGCCTTTCCCACCTAGAAAATCTCCCCACTTAGCCTTCAGGGTCCACGTCGGAGACCACCTTGATCCAAGCAGCCTCCCAGATCACCCCAGATAGACAGAAGCCCTTCCCCTGCTCCAGGACACCCCGCTTGTTCTCAGATCTTGGGGAGCCCGAGCTGCGGGCGAAGTCCCCACCTCTGATGACCCGGGGGCTGGGCCCACGGCACCGACACATCGCCTGGGAAGAGGAGGAGGAGGAGGCATGGGCTGGGCACTGACGGGCCTGGGGAGAAATAAGTCGGCTCCTTGATCGAGGTCACTTGTTTTTGATCAGAGGAGAGACGAAACGGTGGGGATTTGGGGAGCAAAAGAAAGGCCCAGCTGCCCTGCTCCCTAGAATTTGTGTCTCCCCTGCAGGGAGCTCACAGCCCCTCCTGCCTCGCCTAGGTGCCCGCCTCGGTGCCCCCTGGGTGCCCCCTGGGTCCCTCGCCTGGGCGCCCGCTCGAGACCAGGGAGCGTCTGAAGGTCAAGGTCCCCGGCACCAACATGCTGCACAGCACCGCTAAGGGTCCTGCCGCTGGGGACAGTCGGGCTGCAGGTGGGTGGCGTACGGCGGGTTCCAAGGTGAGGCCGCGCCCCTGATCCTAGAGCAGGGAGCAGGAGGGGGCACTCGGGGCACGCCAGCACTTCCCTGCGTGGGCGTCCAGCTTCCCTGCTGTCCCGGGGGCCTCGGTCTACACCGCGAGTCGCCGGCCGAGCCGGGCGGATCCGCCCGGCGCCAAGGGTGGAATCAGCCCAGATTCCGCTTCCTTAAGTTCTAAAATGAGGCGCATCGAGGGGTGAATTCGGGGAGGACCGAGAGGAAACGAACGAGCCGCGCAATGAGAAGAGAAGCTTTTTAAGAACTGCTCGAAGGCTCCCCGCCCCGTCCACCCTGGGCTGCACTTCCTCCTGGCCTCTTATGTCTTTACTATGGTTTCCCTGCTTTTTTTTTACAAAATGGGAGCCGTGCGGGAGTGTAGATTCTGGTCTGCTTTTCTCTTCATTTTTCCGAGGTAGTAAAATAGCACCGTTAGGATAAATGGGGACCAGGCAGAAGACCCCTGGGCGCCCCCTCCCCACGCCCACCGGTTTGCCCGATCCTTCCTCGGGGACCACAACCCTTGGCTTGCTGTACCTTCTTCCAGACCTTTCCATACTTTACCACATACATCACACCTTCCCTACGTGCCCGTGGAAATACAGCAGCTTCATTCTAAGGATCTCCACACACAGATCAGAGGAGCGCAGTGCGCGCAGTTCCTGGAACTTGCCCTAGACCTCACCCCCTTAAACTAAATGCCTTCTTACTTATTCCGGCTTGCCCGAGCCTTCCTCTGTGTCGTTCATTCTGTTGTTTCTTGGTTTTAGTCTGTTTCCAATGTCTCTAGCCCACAATGTCGGCCCCCGAGGTGCTCCTCCCTTGCAGCACCGTGCTGCACCAACTCCTCTCCCAGGTTCGGGGTTCAAAATAATGACCAGCAAAGAGGCCGCCCTCTCTGGGCTCATGTCCACAAGGGCGGTGGACAAGTCTCCTGCCGGTGGGTGGGGAGGGGATGTTTGATTTTTTTAAAAAAGGAAAATGTTCAAATCAATGCGAATATGGTCCCAACAGCACAGCAGTAAGGAAGGTAACCTAGGGAAAGCCTGCGTTTCACCACGCCCCATCTGCCCCACAGACAACCACACCGTCAGCTTCCCCGCGTAAGCGTCCTCTGAGAGTTTCCTTGTGAAAATACAAACCCAAAATCAAGTAGGCGTGTACATGTCCTTCTCTCTCATTCAAAAAGGAAGCTGGCTCTGGGGCCCCTGCCTTGTGCTGCTTTGTTAAAACATCCACGCGTGTGTCTGGTGCTACTTTCCCGTCATCATTATACAGAAAAGTGTCTTGGTTTAAGTTTCGATGTTGTTTAAAGCGGTACGCTACTGCGCCATCACGTGGCTCATTTTACTGCGGGTTCTTTTGTCCCCTGTGGCATGGGGGTGTTTCCTGGCTTTGCCTCTAGAAATGTCGTTGCAGCCGATAACTGTACAAAGTTGTCGGCTCTCGATCCCACTGCAGAGTCGAGCCACAGGGTGGACTCTCAGGCCGCGTGCGGGCGCAGGGGTGGCTGTATCTTACGGAATTAATCGTCCGGCTTCTCCGGAGCAACAGAGCCAGTGTGATGTTAGGTCGCTGTGTGGAACCTTTAATATAATATACCGTAATGATCTAAAGAGATTTATTTGAAAGATCGGGCTCCACACACACAGGAAGGGAGGCTGACAAAGTCCCAGAGCCTGCAGCAGGCAAACGGAGACCCAGGACTGCCGATGGCGTAGAGATTCTCCAGGCTACGTCTGGCAGGCTCCAGGCCCAGGAATAGTCCGTAGTTCAGGACTGGGTCCAGAGGCAGGAAAAAAAAAAATTAACCCAGCACCCCCAGTCCCAAGTCGGGCAGGTGGAGTTCCCTCTTCACCAGCGCTCCTCAGCAGACGGTCGGACTCTCCGTCCCGTCCACACCCTTCGACCGCTTACATGAGACCCACGCCGCACTGGGGACAGCAGCCTGCTTTGTTTTTCCGCCGATTCAAGCTTCCAGCGTTAACCCGTATCCGGAAATGCCCTCATGGACACACCCGGGATAATGTTTGACCAAATATCTGTTAAGCAGGGTTGGGGTGAGTGGCCTTCCCCACTGGCTGCAGTTTCTGGAGGATTCGGTCGTCATCCTCTTCCTGGTACCGGGAGGAAGCAAACGCGTGTGGGTGAAGATTTACCGTGTAATCGGCGGCGTCTCTTGCAAAGGGATAACTCCTGTTGTTAGTGTTCAGAGCCGCTCGCGTCTGCAGCTTCTTAAACATAATCCGGGTCAGAGATAATTCTTGTCACTTAAAAAGCGCATATTTGGCAGTACAAGATGCAAAATCTGCACTCCTACAGTGTGAAATGAGCATCAACTAACTCCCTTCTCCATCCCTCGCCCCAGAACCGTGCAGTGTCCCAGCACCCCTTGGGCGGGGGCGTAGATTTTGATTAGATGGTCAGGAAGGCCAGGGTGAGGGGGGTGACATTGGCAGGAAAGGAGCCTTGCTCGAGAG
>JAKZJJ010000146.1:0-143587 GCA_030015415.1 Cynopterus sphinx
AAAAGATAGGAATGCAGGTGCAGGGTCCAGATGAAAGAGGTAAAAGAATTGAGACATACAAAGTGGTAATGCTGCAGTAATCATGCAGAATGTGGAAATCTGCCTTTGATAGTACAGGAAATACTATCTGCGAAGACTATGCCTAGTGTCAATACAGGTACCAGAATTGAAAGCATGACCATTTATTGCACAGACTGTATCGATGTCTAACTTTCCCTATGGCCTCAAGAGCTAATATCAAAGGAACACCAGAGGTACACTATTTGTTGTTAAATATCATCATACTGCAAAGGGCAAAAACAACAAGGGTCATTGTAAATATTGACAACAGAAAACATGACACACTACTGACCAGAGATATACGACTCATTAAGCCGGATGTGCCTTGCAGTCAGGAAGGAAGAAGACAGGAAAAGATGTTTCATGAGAGTGGAAAAAAACAAAACAGAAAAGAAAAGTGATACTTCCTCCCCGACAAAATAGAAAAAATCAAACAACAACGAAAGTGACCAAGAGCAAAAAAAGAAAATAAAGACATTTCTTTACAATAAGTAAGTCACTCCAACGAGATATGAGGCATGTAAATGTCAGTGAAAACCAAATGTGGAGAACGAAGGAAAGCAGCTCCTGATGAAGCCTACAGGGTGAAGGAGCGACCTTGGGTATCCACAGTGAAGGAATTGAACCTCCGTTGACCTCAGTAGACTAACCATCCAGACAGAAATGCGCTGGAAAACAATAGTGTTCGTTGACAGATCGGCTACAAGAGATCGAGTTGGTAGTATCAGAACACCTCGCATTAAGCAGCAAAATAAATAATACTCTTAATCAACACACATAAAATTCTGCACAAACGACTGGGCATCAAACCACAGAGGAGGTCGCCTTTCAGGTTTAGATGACTCATGGCTTTGATGAGAATTCATTCTTCGGAGTTCTAGGCACCAGGAAGGACTCACATTCTTGAAAACGTCCTCACTACCTGGAGCCATTTTCAAGGATCAGGGCACTTTCTCCCAAATAGCGAGAGCCTTCTTCTCCGAAATGGGACAGATTCCAGAAATTTAGACAGAATCAACAAAGGGCCTGACACACCATGGAAATCTAAAGAGAAGAACGAAATAAAGAAAAAAGGCATCACTGGAAATTCCAAATGCACGACAAAACTGTGGATCCACCAAAATAAGCTTGGTAATGCGCAAAGAAACACATGAACACATTCTGGGCAACTTCATTTCCAGCAGGCCGATAGATGTACTCCAATGGAGATGAAAGCACCCAAATAGCCAGAGCTATCTCAGTGTAAAAAGGAGACCACAAAAACACTACAACTCCATGGTACACCAATCAGACAAAGGACACAGAACATACCACATGCCAATGAACGGAGACTGTAAAGACAGCCTGTTAGAGGAGCCGATACGAGGTGAAAAAGAAGAAACTCTCTTAAAAAAAAGAAAAAAAGAATTGAACCAACTTTTTAAAAAGTGAACAAAATGAGTTTAAAAGTGGAGCCACAGACTTCAACTGAAGACCGACAAACACACCACAACTCCTAAAAAAGAGGAAAATAAGCAGGCTGTAGAACTCCGCAGCAATTTTGTCCTGGGCAAAGTGTTACTGGATCCGACTCAGCAAGTTATGGCAAGCAGAAGAAATAAAAGAACAAAACTGGGTCTGTATCAATCCCCTGAAAAAGCAGTACGGCGAACAAAGAATCAACATAACTTACTTGAAGCTGCCAATGGAGTATGAGGATTGTCCAACAAATCACACTGCTCTGAAGCACTTAGCATTCACACTACCAAAAGAACACATATCATTTAACAGCAGCCAAAGATTCATGTTGAAAAGGGGCAAAAGGACCTGAAAAAGAGATTTCTGCAAATAGAGAGAACAGCCGCATAGGGCCAAAGAGACCTAGGAGAAGATGATCAAGGTGTCCAAGGTGACAGATGCAAGAATTCAACCACAAGGAGATATCATCTCACCTGTCAGAATGGTTATCAGAGTTCTCAATCACGAGGAATCAGGTATATTAACCAGAGTTCGTCCTTATATATATAATATATACATATGCTCAACATGGAATGTAGATGCATACCAATACATGGTGGACTATGTCAAAAAGAAAAAGCTGGGTTACTTCAAAAATCTGAGAGATGACAGGCCTTTTCCTAGTCACAACCTCCTCCCAGGAGTGTGGACGCAAGATTTTTTCCAAACCACAATTCAACATTGGACCCTTCTCATAGAGGTCCACACATTTATTCATAAGGCATCTTCTTAGACTTGCTTTTCAATTTGAAATCAGACGTCTGCATTGGTGTAACATATTCAGAAAACTCCCTCCACCTTTCTGCTTCCAGCTGAGTCATGGTGGTCGCTTTAGCATTCATTTAAAAAAAGCAAAACTAACACACAGAGAGGGGATCCACCCTAGCAAACAAGTAACAGAGTCCAGAATTCCAAACCACAGTAGTCCCTGGCGTCTGCTCTAAAGTGAACTCTTTTCCAACAGCAGGGGCATGCCATGGCTGGGCATCTTCCTCAAAAATAGAAAAGAGGGGGTGGATGCTTTGAAAAAGTGTGGGCCAAGAATCCCTGACTACTATGAGGTCTATATAGGTGGCTAACTGATTTCAGAATGAGGGATACAGAATGTAATGATACAGAGTGAGTAACCCCAGGAGCTTTCAATGCGACAGTGAGTGCTTCTCAAATTCTGTACCCAATTAGCCAAAGAATGACTGAATACTTCCCACTGAGCCCCAAAGTTGCATTTAAGGTTGGGCATTTGCTGCGAAGAAATTTCACAGAAAAGGATGCATTCTTTGCTCAGAACACAGGACAATAAAAACTGTTACTGGAGACTATATATATATATATATATATATATATATATATATGTATATATGTATATATATACACATATACATATACATACATACATACATACATGTGTGTGTGTGTGTGTGTGTATATATATATATATATATATATACTGTATATATGTATACATATATATCACAATAGTGTGTGATTTTTTCAAAATACAGTGTGTTTTCCCAGAACATCTCTGAGGAACGCAAGCTTTCTCACAGCACATCCTCCTCGCTTGTGGGGAATATCGTGAAGCTGTTTTCAGAAGAACGAATTCAATTTGGACCCTTCTCTCATCCAGGGGGTCCAAATTCCCTTCTTGAGACCCATATTTCTTACTGCTTTGAAAATGGGAAATCAGATATCTGGACATGGAGCCAACATGGCATGGGCTCCCACCTGATATTCTGCCTCACTGGGTTGATCGGCGTCATTTAACTTTATACTCCCCATTCAAAAAAACTAGTTACAGGGAATGACGTAAACACACAGCTCAAAGAGTGAGGTCAGAATTCAGAATTTTCATTCTCTGACGTCTCCCAGAAGTGACCTCTTTCCAACAGCTGAAAAAAAATACCATTTTGGGCGTCTTTCCCGACAAAGATGGAGGGCTGCTTAAAACTTGAAGGAAGAGGCGTGCTGAAAGATCCCAATGCTCATTGCAATCTTTGGGTGTCTGTGAATTCTGCATGTAAGGGATATAGAGTCTTGAGACACAGATACGTAACCCACTGAAATGCTGGTGACAGTGAGTGCTTCTCAAACTTTCCTGAACAATGCACCTATAGATGAGCTGACATTCCTACAGTGCTCTAAGCTCTTTTGGAATTCTCTGCATTTGTTGAAATGCTGACAGAGTTTCTTGAAAGTCAGCACATTGTGCTCACAATACACGAATGAAATGAGTGGAGTTATCAAGAGCTCATACACACACACACACATATATGTGCATGTATATATATAACACATATAAGCAATAATACTCTACATATATGTGTGTGTGTGTGCACATATATGTGTGTGTGTGTGTGTGTGTGTGTGTGTGTGTGTATGTATATATATATGTATGCATATATATATATATGCATATATATAAGGTGGTTTTTATTTAAAAAACACTGTCTTTCCCAGAACATTTTTAGGAATACAGGTCTTTCTAGGCACATCCACTTTCCATAAAAGTGTGGACACTGGTGTGTTTCAGAACCTCAATTTAAAAATGCACTTTTCTCATCCAGAGTTCCAACTCCCATTTGTGAGGCCTTGTCTCCCTACTCGGCTTTTAGAAATGTGTTGACCTGAAGCCTGACTTCAACTTTTAGAAAATCTTCAAAGATTCTTTTTGTATGCAAATTTTAGTGAACAAATTATTGTTCCCTTTGACAGCTATGTTTTTTTGTTTACATGATTCAAATTCAGATTAATGATCTGAAATGGGCCCTTCAAAATAGCCCCATACAGAATCAGAGGGTGTTCACTGAAAAAGACATCACCTTTCTAATTTTTGTAAGAGTATCGCAGTCTAGAATCCAACCATGTGCACTGAAGATAAAAGCCTCTGGTTGCAATAAACATTGTGCTTTAAAAAAAATTGCATGGTACTGGCATAAAAAACACACACATTGTTCAATGGAACAGAATAGAGAGCCAAGAAATAAACCCGACACGTACCTATATACTTATTTAATATGACACAAGGAGGTAATACTCAATTGGGCAATCTATTCAATAGCATATGATCTAGCAATTTTACTTCTGAGTATTTGCCCAAAAGATTTTTAAAACACTAATTTGAAAAAACAATGCCTCCTATTTTTCACTGCAGCATTGTTTACATGAGGTGAAATACAGAAACAACATAAGTGCTGACCAATAGATAACTGGGATGAAAAGAAGATGCCCAAATGATAAGTATATAAAAGGAATACTACTCTGCTACATAGAAAGAAGAAAATTTTCCATTTGTTACAACATGGTGCACACCCTGAAAGGTATTATGCTGAGTGAAATAACTAGGCAGGGAATACGACAAAGACCATATGTGAAATCTAAAAAACAACATAAGCAAACAACAACAACAACAACAACAACACAGCAGCACACATAGATACAAAAAGAAACTTTTCTCAAGAATCCACGTTTGCCAGAAGGGAAGGGATTTGGGAAGTGGGTGAAAAGGAGGAAAAGATTAAGATGTATAAATTCCCAGTTATAAAAACATCATGAGGGATGTCAAGTACTGCTATAGGAATACAGTTGCTAAAATTTTACAGTAACTATGTATAGTGTCAGTTGGGTAACAGATTTATCAGGGATTTGTTATTTCATAAGTTATGTAAGTGTCTAATCACTATGCTGTACATTTAAAACTAATATAATATTGTAAGTCAACTGTGATTGAAAAATAGAATTTTTTAAAAGATGCTCAACTTCAGCAGCAGGATAAAGGAAATGTAAACAAAACCAGAATGACATAGCACTTCACGCCCGTTCAAATGGCTATCACCAATAAGACAAGAGGTAAGAAATGCTGACAAGATATGGAGGAAAAGGAATCCTAAGACACTGCTGGTGCAGGATCGCATATTTACGTTGCAGCCACTATGGATATTAATATTGTGGAAGTTTCCTCAAAAACTAAGAGTGTTGTTGGAAGCAAGGCAGCATGAGGGGACCTCCCATCCCCTATCCCCTTGAAGTTATGACAAAGGGAAGAGCTAGAGTCCAGCAGAAAACACCCAGCCTTCAACCAAGCACCTCTGAGATGAGTGCACAGAGCATCTGAAGAAGACAGAGAGGAAGGGATGAGAGAAAGCGAAAATAGAGGGAAGAGGGACAAGCACTGCAGAACACAGCCCAAAATACCTGCCATTTGTTATCTCTTCGGAGCCCTGCACAGCCCTGACTCAGTAATCCAGGGTGTGTACCACACGCAGTAGAGAGGGGCAGTGAAAAGGGGAAATACTGAATGCTGTGTGGTAACGCAGCTATGTGTCAGCATTTGTCATTGCCAGGCAGAGAGATGAGTCAGAGTCTGGCTGCTTCCCACTCCCAGCCAGAACTAGCAGTGAGCAACAGGAAACTGCAGCAGGAGGCCAAAAACTTTACACACACTGCAGGGGGCCTGCAGCAACATGACGGGATGCACAGAAGCTAGGCAACAAGGCCTGGAGGCCTGCATGCGATGGAAGGGTGACATCCCAACAGACAGATGTGGACACACACACGTGTGCCACATGCCACTCACATTGCTGGCCTCCCAATCCACAGCCGTGTGTGCCAGGCCAATCTGGAAGAAAGCCTTGCAGCACTGCACATCTGACTGTCAAGAGGCATCACCATGATTTCCACTGGGATTTCCAAGACCTGACTCCCCATAAGCGCCTTCACAATTTCTCCGATGGGATCCACTTTGAACAAGGCGTCCCCTGGTCACAGAGCAGAACCATAGGCTTCTCCCAGGAAATAGAGGGCATTTGTATCCCAGAAGCAAAAAATACAAAAGGCTTAAAAGGTCAAAGAAAAAAAAAGAAAAAAGAAAAGGAAAAGAGATACAAACAAAAAATCAGGAAATAAAAGTTTTGATATACAACATCCAAATACAAAAGGATCATACAAGAATACTATGAAGATTAGATGTCATCAAATCAATAACATAGAAGAAATACCAAGATTAGGCATATATAACCTTCGTATGAGACTGATATCATAAAACAGAAAATCTACAATGGCCCAATGTGGCATGTCAATAGGCAAACAACCATCAAAACCACTCTCAAAAAGTAAAGATCCTCAAACCAAGAGGGCTACTTTCACTAGTGAATTCTGCCAGACATTCAAAAGAAGATGTCATTCCTGTTCTCCAATTATTCTGAAAGAAAATTAAAAAAGGCCAATACTTCCTAACACATTTGTATGAGAACAACATTACTCTGACCCCAAAACCTGGTAAAGATAACAAAAAGGAATAGAAACTCTACTTGAATGTTTCTCATGAACACAGATGCAAAAATCCTAACAAAATAATAGCAAATTGAATACAACAATAAATTTAAAACATTATACATCATGATCAATTAGGCTACTTTCTAGGGGCCTAAAAAGGATTGTTTAATATATGCAAATCGATTAATGTGACATGCCACATAAAATTCAGGATAAACCTCATCTGATTGTATCGATAGATGCGTAAAAGCATTTGACAGGATACCACATCTATTTATGATTAAGACACTTAAAAATAACATGGGCATAGAATTACCTCAACATAATAAAGAGCATGTATGACAAACCCTCAGCCAACGTCATACTTTATGGTGGCTGAAAACTCAAAACCTTTCCTCTACAATCTGGAACAAGAACAAGGCTGTCCAGTATCATCACTGCTATTCAATATACTGTTGGATGTCCTAACTAGAGCGATTGGGAGAAAAAGAAAAAAAGCACTCAATTTGAGAATGAAGAAGTCAAATTATCATTTCTTGCAAATCACATGTTTCTCTACAGAGAAAACCCCAAAGACTCCACTAAAAACTCTAAGAAACAATAGGCAAATATCATAAAGTTTTGGGATAAAAAAATCAATATTCAAAACCTCATAGCATTCCTGCACACTAAAAATAAATTTTCAGAAAATGAAAAAAAAAATTCATTCTGCAATTGAAACAAAAAGAAGAAAATATCTAGATATAAACATAACAAGTATGTGAAGGACCCATACACTGAAAAACTATAAGGCATTTTTTAATAAATGGAAGAAACTCAAATAGATTGGAAGAATAAACAGTTAAAATGGTCATATTACCCAAAGCAGTATACAGATTTCATGCAATCTCCATAGAAATCTCAATGGAATTTTTTAAAAATAAAGAACAAATATATCATCACATGCACATGCCCATGAAAATAAATGCACACCCAAATAGCCAAAGCAATCCTGAGAAATAAAACAAAGTTGGAGGCATCACTCTGCCTGACTTCAAATTATACTACAATGTGACAACCAAAATATCATGATATTGGTAGAAAAATAGACAGAACGATGGAACAGAATTGACAGTCCAGAAGCAAACCCCAACATATATGGGCCATTAATTTTTGACAAAGGAGCAAAAAAATACAGTGGAGAAAAGTCTCTTTAATAAATAGTGCTGGGAAAACTGGGAAGCCACATGAAAAAGAATGAAACGAGATTGCTGTCCCCATATACTAAAATTAACTAAAATTGTTTCAGAGACCTGAATATAGAACTGAAACTGTATACTGCATAGAAGAAAACATTGAAAGTAAACTCACGGAGCTTGGGTTTAAAGAAGATTTCAGGAATTTGATCCAAAGGCAAGAAAAATCAATCAAAACAAACAAACAAACATATAAACAAACAAACAAACAAATAAATGATGGGGCTACAACAAAATGAAAAGCTTCTGCACTGCAAAGGAAACCTTCGATAAGAATAAAGAGGCAACCATCCAAATGGAAGAAGAGTTTTGCAAACAACACCTTAAATAAGGGCCTCATATAAAATATACAAAGAACTTGAACAATGTACAACTCAACAATAAAATAGCAAAAAATCCAATCAAAAAAATGGGCAGAGGACCTGAATATACACTTCTCCCAAGAAGACATGCAAATGGCCAACAGGCATATGAAAAGATGCTCAGCATCACAAGCTGTTAGGGACATGGAGACCAAAACCACAATGACAAGCCATCTCACACCTGTTAGAATGGCTCTCATCAAGAGGACAAGTAATAACAAGTGCCCTGAAGAAAACAGTATAAAGCTTACTCAAAAGCTAATAGGATTACCTTATGACTCAGCAATTTCTCTACTGTTTTTTTTTTATCATCCCAGAAAAACCTTGAAAACATTAATCCCCAAAGATGTGTGCACCCGATGTTCACAGCAGCATTACTCACAGAGGCCAGGCCATAGAAACAACAAAAATGTCCTATGATAGATAACTGAAAAAGAAGATGTGCTATATGTCTCATGGAATATTACTGAGACATAAGAAAGAATAAAACACTGCAACTGGCAACATTATTGCATCTTGTGATTTATCCTGCTAACCAAAAGAAGTCAGACAGAAAAAGTTGAGAGCCATATGATTTCACTTATATGAAGGACATAAAATTCAAAGAAACAAACATGACATACAGAGTCATGGAAACAGCAGATTAGTGGTTACCTGAGGGAAGAGGTGAGACGGAGGTAGATAGGAGTGAAGGAGGTCTAATATATGGTGGCAGAAGGGAACTTAACTTTTGGGTGAACACATAATATAATATATGGATGATGCATTATTGAATTGGACACTTGAAACCTATATGGATTTGTTAACCAATGACAACCCATTAGTTTTAATTTAAAAAAAAAATTTAAAAGATCTACCACGTTACCCAGCAATCCTTCTTCTGGGTATTTACCCCAATATTTTGAAAACATTTATAAATATATACCCCTGTATGTCCACTGCAGCATCATTTACAATAGCCAAGTCACAGAAAAAACTTCAGTGTCCTTCGACAGACGATGGGATAAGTACAACAGACAACTACTCAGCTCACACATTAACACCAAAAAGATGAAATGTTGCCATTTACACCAGCATAGATAGATCATGGATAGCTATTGGCAATAACATGGATGGATCTTTTTGATCCAATGAACAAACAAAACTAAAACAAACTTATAGAGACAATGGAATGGTAGTTACTGCAGGGTTGGGGAAGGGCAAAGAGAGAAAAGGTGGTCAAAGTACAGTGTGACGGAAGGAGACGTTGGGAGGTGACTACTCAATATAGTATACAGATGTTATATTATAAAGTTGTACACCTGAGATTTATATGTGTTATGAGCAAATGTCACCAAAATAAATCTGATTTTAAAAGAGAGATTAAAATCATTTGAACCCAAAAACAAATTCCACGGACTTTCATCACTTCCTTGAGGTATTCACAAATTTCCTCCCTCTTACTCAGGTCGTTAAACCTGAGATTCACTGCTTTTGCATCTGCTTTAGTGTGACATGACAGGAACTCAACTGCCACCCAGGGTATATCCAACAGGGCCAAAATCCACAAACAAGCTCTCAGTGCCAGCTCAATTGTATCTTCCTGATCAGTTCAGATTCCCAGTACCTGGGATTACCATTTCTCCCTCCCTCCCTTCCTCAGCTGACTTTGCTTTATAATTCATTGTATAAATCAATCCAACAGTCTTCATGTTTTTAGCATAATGTGGAAGGGTCACATAGAAACTGGTGGCAGGGAGAGAGGGACTCAGTGAAACGGTTGGTGCTGAGTGGATCTTTGTATCCATGGGGATAGTGCAGTAGGGAGAAGACAACAGTACAGTGGGAAGAGGACAGTTGTGCAGGAGCGCAGCCCCTGAATACGTAGAAGGGGTGGGGCTGAGTAGGGTCCTCAGGCCCGAGTGGAAGCAGTGATGTTCCTTTTACAATTAAATGGGAAGCTAGCTAGATAATGACAGGTTGACAGATTTTGGCCCCCTGTACTTGACTACTAGGAAAGGTACAAAATTTCCTACTTCTCATGACTACTGTGATGATTTGTGATGACTCCTGGCCCTTACTAAATCTCACTATGGTGTATACTCAGAGGCAAGAGCCCTGCTCCTTGATCGTCTCTACATCCCCAGAGCTTAGGGCATCCAACATGGAAACATCCAGCAAGTAAATATTGTTCCTCTTCATTGTTGCCTTCATGAAAGTGATGGCACGACCATTTCCCAAAGGCTACATTGACATTGTTACCCTGGAGCCACAAATTCATGTGCATTCTTGGTCGATTTGACATGAATTTATTTGATTCTGTTCACACCGTACAATTGTTAAACAACATACAAAATTACAAAACCCTAATATGTCTTCCCAACCAGGTTAGAGCTGAGGTGCAAGCGACCAGCACAGTAAATGCCAGAGGCATTTGGATGAGCTTCTCAAGCCACCTTCCCTGTCACTTGATGCATTTAAAGCTGAAAATGTTTCCACAGGAGAATCTCTTTTCCTTGCAGCGGCCCCACAACTCCTGCCGGTGAGGCCTCATGAATCCATATGTCTTTTCTTTTGAGGACAGGAACAACGAGACTTAGAACAGGTCTTTAGAAAACAAGAAACAGTGTGGACACTATGTAATCAAATTAGGGATTCAAATGTAACTCACAAAGCAAGGTCCTTTTTCCACAACCCCCACCCCACTATCTTCCTCCTGCTTTGTATCCTATGAGAAGGCCAAGGCCAAGTCACAGAAAACCACTCACATCCCATTAGATGATGTGCATCTGTCAAGATGAATGATCAGAGATGTTTAGAAGAGCATCGCTGAGCCAAGAAGTGACAGAAGTTCTATTGAATGCCCCTCACCACACAGGTCTTCAGATGCTAGGCATGGAGTAGGCTGAGAAGAAGTCATTGAGCAGTAAGTGAGTCAACCACCTAAACAGACACGCCAAAATTCCTGCACTCACCAGTGTCCCAAAACCAGCAGCATTTTGACCTCCAGCAATCTCCTAACAAAATCTCAAGATAACTTTGGTCACATCACTGAGAGGGATGGCTGTTCTAGAAGAAGCTGGGTTTTCTGTTCTGGACGTGCCTTCTCGTTATGAGAACATAGATTCTTTTTAACCATTTCCCCATTCTATCTTCTGATCAAGATCACTCTACATGGAGCCTGGTGAAAGACCCCAATTGCCAGCCATCCCAATCCTGTTAGTCACCGAGGTTGATAATGATGGCTCCATTTTCTGTGTCTGTAGTCAAACAGAGAAAGTCCAGGTTATCTTCCACATTATGAAAATAGGCATTTGCCTTTTCCACAATGAAAATGTGATTTATTAGATGCTCTACTAAATGTCTATCTTCCACCCACCTACTCTTAAGCATGTGTCCTCATAAGAAAATTCTAATACCCAATATTCACATCGTGCTTCCTATATGAATTTTTCAATTCAGCACTTTACACAGAATAATTTGATTCTCATAATACCCTTATGAGGGAGAAAGGGTGAGCAAAAAGAAATCAGGGCTTACTCTAAAGGTAGTAGTTTTATTTCTGGCAATGATGAATTAGGTACTTTTGAACAAGCCTATTTAGGACACTGAAAAAATGAGCTAAAAAAATTTCTTAAAGAAACTATTTAAAGTCACTTGACAATTTTAAAATAATTATTGAGAAAAAAATAGAGGTGAGCCTGACATTGTGCGTTTTTTTTTTTTTTTCTAAAGCTACCTACCAATTCTGGGAGAAAGACAGTAGGAAACTTCAAATGACTAACAAGTTGATAAGGCTTTGCAACCATTTTAAATATGAAAAAAAAAAAAGGAAAAGCTAGGAAGACTACTCGATTTTTGAGTTGGGACCAACCAAAGCTATACCCTAAGGAAAAGGATGAACCAAAAATTGACCAGCCTTCACAGATGCCAAAGCCCAGATTCAAAACATCAACTCAACTGGAAAACAGAGACCTGAAACGGTTAGGTTTCTCATCACCTAACCAAAAGCAAATCTTCTGTAGACGATAAAACTCTAGGCCTAATTTATCAACATAATTGTTCATATGCAATACTTTGGACTCAATTTGAGATAATCAGGTATATGAGGAGACAGATCACATTGGAAAACCAAGGAAATAAAGAGGCTACCAACAGAAGAATATGGGAGTAAGTTAATGGCTTATCTGATACAGGTTTTAAGAGAGTAAGACTGATATATCCAGCACAAAACTGGAAGTCATTTTTTCAAAGAGACAAAATGCTAGTGCTGAAAAATGCAATAACTTAAATCAATAACTCAGTGTATGAACTTCATAGCCGACTGGAAAGAGCTGAGGAAAAATCAAAAAAATGTAAGTAGCTTAGTAGGTAAGATCCAAACTGAATTGGGGAGAGAGAACAGAATAGAAAATACATAAAATAGCATGAAAGGCATAAGAGACATGGCAAGGTGTCTATTATGAGGAACTGAAAGAAAAAATTGGGCAGAAGTAATGTTTCAAAACATATTGACTGATCATATTCCAAAAGTGATAAATATCTTCAAGCTAGAAATTCAGGAAATGCTATGAATCCTAAGCATGATAAATACAAAGAAACAAGGCATATTAGTTGTGAAGCTGATCAAAAGGAAAGCAGAGCAGAATAACTCAAAAAAGCAGATTTAAAAGGAAAGGAAGAGTGGGGGAGAGATTGCTTCAGAGGAGCCTCTAAGACTAACGGCCACCTTTGCTGCAAGCGCAGATCCCTAGAGAGGAGAAAGAAAACGACTGCCAACCTGAAACTTCTATACACAGCAGAAATGTGGTTTTTTTTTTTTTTAAGTTATCCTGACAAAATTAAATATGCCATCCTCAGACCTGCACTACAGGAAATATTAAAATGTGTCCTTCAGGTCAAAGCGGGTCCCTGCTACAAAAAGGACCTGAGAGCAGCAGAGAGGATAAAAGTAGCTAAAGCTAGATGAATATGTGCCCTGTGAAATTTAAAATTAAAATGTCTAAGAGGGGCACCATGTAAGTCAGGATTAAGTGATAGGAGTTAGCATCCTATGGTCACTGTCAACAAGGTAAGATTAACAATTTACTTTGAATGTGATAAATCATAGAATTATGTTGTAAACTCCAGGGCAACTACCAGAAGAACAGTAAAAAATGAGTAACTACCAAGATTATAGGGAAGGAAGAGTAATTCTTTTTCAATTCAATTCAAGTGAACACAAGATAGAAAAAGGAGTAGAATACATTTAAATCCAATTTAATAATTATATGAAACAGACTGGGAATATCAGACTAGAAAATGTAAAGATAAATAATTTGCAAATTATTAGACTATATTGTAATCTAGGAATGCTTAGTTGAAAACATATTGTCACTCCAACAAAAGGATTTGTTGTCTTAATAAAAGAACCTCTTGTTTATGAAAATCAACTATGTCACACTTTTCTGAAAAGCTGAGAAAACTTTCCTGCCAGGTATTTTGGAAATAAGCTAGCACTCAATCCAGAATGACCAGGTACACCTAATTCTGTGATTTCTGGGGCACTGGAAATGCAGTGCGATCCGATCACAAATGACAGTTACTGTTGAACCTTGACCAAATTGTTGTCTTACTGAACTTTTATGCTCTATGACGTGAGGATAATGCCAACTTAAAATCTTTGATTATAGAAGATAGTGCACATAAAGCCCCTAGCCCTAAGTGTCGCATATAGCAAAAGTTTAATAAACTTTACCTATTAAATTATAACATCCAAACTATACACTGAGTGTTTGAAGAAAAACACATACCCCTACATAAATCAACCCCATAAGGCAAATTCAATCAATTTTTTTCCGATCCCCCTTCTAAGAAAATGCGAAATTTGTTTTTCCTCAAATATTATAAAAATAAAAGTACAGAAAATTGAAACATCCTAAATTGATATTGAAGTCTATCAAACCCTAATGGTATGCCCCAGAAGGTTCTCGTCGATAATGGAGGCCTTAGAGACACAATGGAAGCGTTGCACTGGCTTACCTGACACTATATGGCTTCCACTTGTTAAAGGAGGAAACTCTTCTGGCACTTGCCACAGAACTGTTTGAAGCAAAGCAAAAGAGCAAATTGTCTTTTATAATTCAAGTTAACATGTACCCTGGGCTCCCAGTTAATAAGTAGCCCATTCCCTCACCTGTCACTTGCTTTTCCCCAACCTCTACCCTGAGGTCGTAAGCCCTTCTGGTGCTATTGTTACTTTGTCTTACTATTTGAATTTCATTGGCCTTACCTGTAGGATTGCAATCCTACTCCTGACCTGCTCTGTAATTCTGATGACTACCCAACAATGCACATGAAGTCTTCAATGGGAAGCAGCTGCCATTTCACTCTGGTGCAGGCTAAACCGTTGGCCTTCTCCTTTTTCCTGTTCTTTTTAGGCCCTGCTTTAATTTTTTTCCCAGGATTTCCACTTTAATCTTCAAATTTCCCATAGTTGCCCACCCATCCATGGGAATGCTAGGCTCTGAGCATTGCCCTTCGCACACATTCACCCTGCCTTACTGCTGAGCTCCCCTGATTTAGCCTTTCAAGTCTCACTTAGATAATGAGATGCCCTGAGCCCCTCCACCTCCTGGCCTCTCCTCAATTCGACAGGATTAATTATCCCCCTTCTGTGTTATTTCTGAACCACGTCCATATCATGGGTGCCATTTATTGCACTTGTCACCATCACTCCTATCAGAATAAATTACTTAAGGATGAATTCTATGTCTTCCTCTTGTACTCCAGTGTCTTGAAGTATTTGAATTAGGCATATTTTTTTTTCTCGTGCGAGAAAGTAATATTAATTTAGTTTAAAAATTCATTTGCTTCCGGTGTCCAGTAAATGGCTAGTGTGAAAGTCATGGTTTCATTCCTTCTTAGCATTCCTTTTCCTCTACCATTCTTTAGCTGGAAATGCAGTATCTAAAAACGACAGCACAGTTGACTCAAACTCAGGTGCCTTTAGAAGTTAATTAAACAGACCAGGTATAAAATGTTACACACTCAAGAAAGTGCATATACTCAGTGAAGAGAGGGAGAAGATGCTTGTCCCTGGCCCACTGGTCTCACACTGAAACTCGAGTCTATGGGGTCCAGAATCTATTCCGGAAAACGGAGAAATGCATACTGGGAAGTCTTCCCTAATCTCAATATGTTCACTACTTTTCAAATTAAGGCTGCTTAGCCTAAAAGAAGCCAATAGGCTAACATTTACGATAATCTTTCTTTTGCACGGCACAGCGAATGCAGTTAGCATTAATACGATGGTTAAGTGGAGTACCGGAGAGGTTGGAAACAATAGGGGAAATCATTTTATGAACAATCTAGAAATCTAACTGATACTCAAAACGAATTGAAATAAATTTATTTGAAAAATTTCTCTTTTGCCCCACCTCGTGGACACACTGTGGAAATTTCCCAACCCTGAGGCCCGAACCCGTTCAAATATACCAACTAAGGTGATAAAGCCTAATGTACATAAACAACAGAAGTTCATCTAAATACACTGACATTTTGTCCAACGTACCTTAGAACCCAAGAGAACACCAGGCCATGGTTCATCAGCCTCAGCAGCACACGTGGACTGTCCAGTTTAACCCACACCTTTGCTGAGCACCTATGATGTGCCTGGCACTGAGGATGCCAAGGTGAGTGAGATGGCGCTAAGTCACACTCCATTAGAAAATACTTTCTTCCACCCCTCAGCGTCTGTGCTGCCCCATCCTCCTCCACATCCCACTCATTTAGCTCACCTTGTTATTTCCAGAAATGCACCACACGTAAGCACTCTCTTATTCGGTCGTACAATCTTTAGGGTGAAAAAAGCCACATTTGGGTTCCAAAAACTGCAAAGAATAAAGAAAAGCATTTCATTATCTTGGGTGAAAGAACCTAGATCCTTCTTTGCTTGTGGCTTTGTATATGAAATGTAAAAAAGCCCCTTTAACCTCATTCACAGATTTTCTCAAGGTTACTACAATCATTTAGCCTCTCATCTCTCAAGGATTACTGAGATTCTTCTTGTTGCCATCTCATGTTTCTCCAACTCACTTGCCACGATGCTACCAGCCGTCTGCCTCAAGTCAAAATCGGATCACACAATTCACGAATTTGAAACTCTTCTTTGTCACCTCATTACCAATAGCAGTGGTTGCCAGACTTTTGGTTCCCATGTGGTTAAAACTGGTACCTTACTTTACTAAGTGACAAAACATGCAGGTCATGTACACAAATGTTTTTAGAGCATCCTCTCCTTCATTGGAGGAAGGAAGTGAAGGCTTTGCTCTCATTACCCCAGGAATGGACAAGAGAAAATCGAGCCTGAGGCTCGAAGACAAGAATAAAGGAGAGGACGTGCACCTGGAAGCATGGTTTCCTGAGCTGTTCGGTGACATCTCCTGGGGCCTTTTGGCTCTCCCTTTCTCTGGGCATCTTCCTCCCCCAAATTCTCCTATGCCTCTGGCGTTTTAGCGACGGCTACTGCTGGCTGACCTCCACGCAACATGAAAGCACCTTGGTCCCCTCATTCTCCCAGTCCTTCCGTACCCGGGACCAGCCCCAACAGCCCATCACTGCAGAACAGATGCCCCAGGCTTGCAGGGCTTCCCTGGGGCCTGTGTTGTCCCAAGGGGAGCAAATGCACAAGGAGCAGGGTTTCAGAGAACACTGCACATCCCGCTTTAGGCTGTGGGCTCACCTTCACGCCCCACCTCCTTGGTGTTGGCCTTGCATAGGCGCAGGCTCAGGCTGGAGTTCATGCAGGCCAGGATGGCTATAAGCTGTACCCCCTTGTGAGGTCGGTGCAGTAGCCTGGGGCAGGCGTGGGCACCAGCAGCCCTGGCTGGGATAGGGAGAAGTAGGGTGCCACTGTTCTGCCTACTCTCCCGCTGTTTGTGCTCAGATAGTTTTGGCTGGCCACAGGGCAGGGTGTTCCCATACTATGTCCCTGGTATAGGGCATAGGGAACAAAGACAAAGTGCTCCATCTGCTCAACCGGCGCTCAGGCACAGTGCAGTATCTTGGTGTAGAATTTGTATGTACTTGACCAACCTGCCACCTTCAGCCACCCCTTCTAATTCTCCTGTTCAGCTCATTCCTACATTTTCCATTTATTTCAGATTCTGATGGGAGATGCTGCCCATTGCCCTCATTGATGGGGGGAGGAGAGGTACCTGCCTGTAGAGGTGTAACTGCCACCTGATTCCAAATTCTGTGCAATGTCTCTTTAACTCGCTGCTGCTGAATTTTTTTTTCCAGGCTGTTTTCATTTATGACTTATTGGCAATTGTGCATTAATTAGTAATCCAATTATTCACCTAGTAATGCACTATTTTAGAGATCCTGTTTTAAAGCGCATAGCAAAATGAATACAAGCAGGCTTATATGAGGAGAGTCTAAGGAAGAAAGCACACATGGCAGAGCTCATGCATGTTGAGACCACAGGAGCAAGGAGCATGAAGTCAGGGGGGTGGAGAAAGCGGGACACAGATAGAAAGTATCATTTCAGAAGATTGTATGACACAAGACTTTCTCCCTCCACTACTACTGCACCCCCAAAAACAGTGGGGGTGAAGGAAGCACATTGTTCTGTATCTCAAATGGGACCAAATGACAGTAAGGCATTAGATTCAATTATAACAGATCAAAAGCCCTTTGAGAATGAAAGTGAAGCAGTGTCCGAGGCATTATTACAGTCTTCAGCCAATAGATGGTTACCACTGACCTTCTTGGGTCTAAATGGAACCCAGATGGATAACACACCCCTACTGCATAGTTCTTCTTGTGAAGAAAATAATTCAGAAAAAAGATCTAGTAGGCATAGAGAAAGAATGTACCGACTTCATTACTTTAGAAAATTCTTGGCCATGTATTTCAGGTGTACTGAAAATGGAGACGCTACTAAGCGAGGAAACAGTAATAAATAACAGAATGGACAGGCAGTGTCTTGACTCTCCCACTCATGTGGTAAAGCATGAGCTGTCTGAAACTTCACTGGTGGCTTCTCCACTTCAGGGTGTCGAAAAGTGTGTATTTGGGATCAGAGAATTGCCTGAGGAGACATCAGTACAGTTTTCTCAAATAATATGACTGATCCTGACTTTAAAGAGCGATCTGAAGCCTCTGAAAGTGGATTGGAAATACACACTCTTTACTCACAGTAAAGAGTTCAAATTGTGTTGGTAAGCTGCCCACCCGCTATTACACACACTCCTGTGGCTTTGAAGAAAACGGTTTGAATATCCAATTTGAGAAAGAAAACTAGTAATTTTGTTTATGCTGTAAATGATGAAACATCTCATCAAGGACTAAAAATGCAGAAAGGCTAGGAATCAGGACTGAGTAACCATTCAGCCTAATTTGAAGCAGACAATTTTGAAGTGCCACCCATAGTCATAAATGCCAATTCATGTACTTTGTGTATGTGTGTGTGTTTGTGTGTGTGTGTGTGTTTGCACATGCGTGTGTACTCATCTTTTGCCCCACTCCAAGGACGAGCAAGGCCAGGAGTGCCCAGGGTACCAGCATTCAGCGTCAGGACATGGTGCACAAGGAGGACCTCCATGGATGTAACATGGGCCACCAGGGCCACATTTATATGCCAGGGCCTCACAGTGCGGTGCGCCTTGCCTCACACCCTGCAGTATATCACTGGGTGGTAACGTGGGACCCCAGACTCTGCTTCTTCTCCCCAACACTGCAGCAGGACGCACTGTGGTTGGGTCTCAGGTGGGGGTAGGGCGAAGCCATAACAGACAAGGGGCCCCTGGCCCAGCTGAGAATGGATGGGGAGGCACCCAGGCCCCTGGGCGATGTAACCCAGTGGTTTTGGAAGAGCCAGGGCCTGGATCCTCACCCAGTGCAAGATGAGCCCTGCTGCAGCCCCATTGTGTCCCAGGAAGGTGGAGTGCCCAGGCATCCGAGTGCACAGAAAGTCTGGAGCCAACCGCCACGCTGCGTGGTGCTGTCACACACAGTGGGCAGCACCTGAGACACACCCAGTCCTGTGCCAGCAGCAGGCCCAGAATGTGGAGCACTCCCACAAGCAAATGCTTAGCTTCTGTGACATGGGCTACAAGTCAGCACGAGGGGAGGGAAGGTGGTTCCCCAGTGGTAGACAGCAGTAGGGACGCTCAGAGACACCTTACACAGTGGACTCAGCCGCAGTGTCATTTCTCCAGAATCACCATATAGGGCTGGGGCATGTGCAGGCAGCACAAAAGATTTGGGAGGGAAGGGTCCCTAAGGAAGCTTAGTAAGCTGAGAATACCTCCAGGTGGAAAGGGGTGGGGCCAAGCCAGTGGGTCAGGCAGAAAAGCCAGAGTTCAGTGTGGCTGGTGTTCACAGAGAGGAGCGAGGGGCACAGGGCTTGTGGGTCATGTCATGGTGGGGATTCTGGCTCTTCTGAAGAGGCAGGAACTGAGGGACAGCTATGAGCATGCTCTTCCAGCTGCCAGCACCTTATTTGTAATGCAGGTACCACCTTGATGGTGTTCCATCAGGCCAGGGTGCAGCCAGGAAATCTGGGGATCTTACTCGCAGAACTCTAAAACCCTCCCAGAGTATCCCCAGCACTTCTGGGTCAAGATTTTACAATTCAATGGTTCCAAGGTCAAGATTGTGTTTCTAAGACACTCCCATTCTTAGTGTGCCCTTGAAGACAAGAAGACCACAGCCTATCTCCATGGCCTCGGGCAGGAAAGCAGGCTGAGTTCTGTTTCACAGATTTGAGGACTCAGAGCTTGACCCAGATGCTCTGAATCTTCCTCTCTTGTCACCTCACATGTACTCAAGGTGTCAATTTCTTCACTTGTCAAATGGGGCTTCTGACCACCCATCTGGTGCTGGTGGTGTAGGTGTAAATTAGAGATATCCATTTAACTAATGCACAAGGGGCTCCAGGAGCCTGTGCCAGTTGCTGGAGACATAAGCAGGGCCATTACTGGGGGTCAGTATCACTGTGGTATTTCTAGTGTGTTCAGATCTGGATTCTGAGTGACTGGCTTCTTAAGGGCCCTAGATCTGGAAGTTCCAAACACACTGTGCATCACTGGCGACCGGAGCCAGAGCGTGCAAGTGGCATGTGCTGTGCCCCAGACATCCATCTTCAAGTTACCTTTGACGTGCCCAGTCACACTCGCTCAATCGAGGTGGTCCACTGGGTCTTAAAAGATCTGCCGAGGCTACAGGCTCCATGTCCAGTGGTGGCCCCATCCCTATGTCCCTGACCCTGTCAAGTGGACCCTGGTGGGTAACAGTACTGGATGGAGGCTGGGGTGAGCTGAAGAGCTTCTCGATGTTGAGTTCTGAGGCAGGGTCTCTGGGGCGTGAACTTGGGCAAATCATCTCTAAGTCTCTCCTTCCTCAGCTTAAAGTCAGGGTGATGACAATACCTGCCTCAGAGCACTGACTGCATGTGAGGACTTACAAAGCAAGAGCTCAATAGATCCTGCAGGGAGGCAGGAAAGAGCAAGGACTCAGATCCTGGAGGTGGGAGTCCCGGGGAGGTGGGTGAAATTTCTGGCTCTGTCCCTGACTGGCTGTGTGAGCATGCGCAGGTGTCTCCACCTCTCTGAACTCTGTCTACAAAATGGGGGGAGGACTGAATCTCAGGTTACTGTTAGGATGAGAAAGGTACGCACCGAGCTGTGTTTGGAAGAGCAGGGACCACTGTCACTGCGGTGGTTGAAAAAAAACGGGACGAGGAGTCGTGGGGACATGTGTGTTAGTGAAAGGAATAAAGGCAGGGGTGAGTGGAGGAGGAAAAAGAATTTTTCTTTTAGGAGGCCCTCCCTCATTCATCACCCTCCCTCATAAGCCCCCAACAGTTTCCTGATCAGAGAAGATGGGCTCATGTATGAGGGCCAGGCCTGGATCATGAAGGGGGAACAATCAGACAAAGGCTGGAACCACAGATCATCAGCATCACAGTCATGGGCAGCTACAGGGGAGATTGACTCTCCAGCTGACAGGGCAGGGGGTGATCCAAGCCTGGGGGACAGCACAGAACCTTGGGTAGTCATTGGGAGATGGCCACCTCCAAGCTCTGTGACCTTGCGCAAGTGACTGCTTTTCCAAGTTTCATTTCTTCTCTTGGGTAATAACCATTTCAACCACACAGTCCGGATGAGGATTACTTCACCTGTAGAAAAGTTGTCTGCCGGCCCATGGCACTGAGCAGTGTTCGGTGAGAGCATTGCTGTGGGTAGGACCCAGAGGCCTGGGGGAAGGGGTGAAGCAGCAATAACGTTGACAGCTGGCATTTGCCAACCAGGTACCATTCAATAGGCTTTAGATGAGGCATATGATCACATAGTCAGTGGCAGGGACCACTAGTCTCTCCTTTCACAGATGAGGAAACTGAGGCACATGGCAGCTAAGTCAGGGCCAGGGAATGGCAGAGTGGGATCTGGGCCCTGGTGTGCCAGCTGGGAGGGCACATTTTGGACCATTGCCCCACACTCTCCATGTCCTATGAGGAAGCCCGAACTCCACTTCTGCCTCTGCCCCACCCAGTGCAGACACCCCTGCCCAGGGCCATCAGGGGAGCCAAGAGTCTCCTGGCTTATGGTCTGGCTCAAAGTTTTCTGCACCGCAACTACGAGGTCAAAGGAAACCGGCAAGTGCAGCAGTCGCTCTCGACAGGAGACCAGCCGTACCAAATCCTCCAGATGTGGCCATGATACTGGTTGTGAGGCCCTCCCTCCACCCCATTAGAAACCCAAACCTCTCAATAAAGGTCAGCTCCTACTGTTCTCCTGTGTCCCACTGGCCCCAGACTTTCCACCCACCAAGACCCCAATTGTCACCCCACCTCCCAGTACTGTGTTGCAGCTGCTGCTCAGAACCTAGAGAGGCCTTGACACTGAAAAAAATCCCAGACACCCTAGCTCAGAAGCAACATCACAGCTCAGAACCCAGAGGTCTCAGGTGCAGGAATTGGCACCAACCAGCCCAGATGTCACCCACGGCCACTTTGGGGTCATCCCAGGCAGTGAACCACCATGTGAGATGCCCCTCTCCACCCCATAGCCAGAGAATCCCTGTGCAGAATCTCGCCTTGGATTGGGCCCCTTTGGGGACAGGTTGCTCACGACACCCCACACTTTTCCCCTTACACCGCTTTAGAGTACGGAAGTTTTTCTTACACCTGAACCCCAATTTGTCCCCCATCACAGACGTGCCCAGAAATGCACACGGGTGTCAACTATAGTTCCCCCACTCAATTCGCACATGTCCCCACTTCGCGCACCTCTTCAGTCATCAGCTGAGGGACCCCAATGGCAAATAGGTACATTTACAATACACACTAACAGCCAGGTCAAGGGCAGCAGTGGGGCATGTGCCGAGAAAGAGTAGCGAACTCCCCTTTGATCTCTCTTTGTTCCGTGCCTTCCATGAAGGATGTGGTGTCTGCATGTTGCACCTGACCCCCTGGGCCCAAGGACTGGGAACAGGGGGCCCGGGGTTTCCATTCCTGCCCCCCGCCTCCCAGTGCCTGCCTTCGGCCTTCTCTGGCTTCCAGATTGGGGCGGAACTGGGGGGAGTCCGAGTCCCCTGGTCAGGAAAACACCAGACCCGAGCTTCTTCCCGCCGGCACCAGCCCCGCACCCTCAGCTTCATCCTCCGGCTGTGGCCGTTCACCCGCGCTTTGCCCCAGATCCTCACACGCTCCACCCCACTCTGAGCCCCCCCAACTTTCCCACCATCCCGCGTCCCCGCCCGACGCCCCCGGCACAGGGCCGGCCGCGAAGGTCCCCCAGAGCGTCCGTGGGCGCCCCAAGGTCCCACGCAAACCCTGGGACACAATCAGCCCACGCCACCCAGATCCTCATCAGGGGCTATGTGCCCTGTACCCCAACTAGACTCTGCGGCCCTGCGCCTCCCATGACCCCATATCCAGGCCCCACTTCCTGATGCTTCATGCTCAGCCCCCCTAACCTCTGCACAGATCCTGCCTACCGTGTCCCAGAATGGGAGCCTCCTGTCTGAAGGAGATCCCTTAGGCCACCTAACCTGCACCCGTCACCCGTTGAAGGACCCCGCTCCACGCACACAAGTCCCGCCCCTCAGACCCCTCCCAAACCAACTGCAGGCAGTGTCCTGACACCCTGTCTTCCCTGGCTGCACCCCGCACCCTCTTTGGGATCTGGCGTGCTCGCTGTCCAGAGTGCTCAGGTGCGCCCAGGCTCTGCTCAGTCGCCTTCGCCACCTCCTGCTGCTGGTACGTGACGGGTGCAGGGATGACGCTGTTTTCAAGTCCGGGGTCTGCCCACCGGCCCGCTAGCACCTCCCTGCACGACTGGCACAGCTGAGCCTCCAGTTCGTGCTTCTCTGACGCCATGGGACAGAGAAGAGGGCAGGGCCTGGGGTTACGTGTGTGGGCAACACGTCATCCCCACACTTTGTCAGTGGTCCTTGTGCACCATTTCTCTTTCTCACGATTGGTGACCCCACTGCTTCTTCATCGTCATGCAGACCACAGGGCGGACACAGCCCTGGGAGTCCTACTTCCAAGATGTCACTCTTCCATCCTCCACACTCTCAAAGCCTCACTATGGTCCTGGCCTCAGGTCCCCTGCTCCCAGGCAAGATGCTCCGCCTTCCGCTCACAGAAGGACACTCCAAAATGCAGACCCAATGAAGTCACAGGCCGCCTGCAGAAGGCTTCTTCCAGACAAAGAAATGCACACTAGGCTCTTTGTGACAGAAATATTTTAAGAGCAAAAGAGAGGAAATGCCCCTAGTGTACATCCCGGAGAACTGGTTGAATTTCTGTGGCACATCCACTCACCTGAGACCCACACTACTGTATGAAGAAACAAGAGAGATCTCCATGTCCTGTCATTAACGGACAAACAGATGGAAGTTTAAAAACAGTCCCGGACAATGTTTAGTGTGTGTCCTTTTGTAAAAGAGAAAAAGGAGTTACAAATTACACATGTCCTATTTCAAAAATAGATGAGGCTAAATCAAAAGTTTTAAAAAGTAAGTTACCTATGAAAGATGGACGGACAGAATTGGCAACCTGAATACAAGCTGGACACCTCTGAATGTACCCAATTTTTAAATTTTGACTTTGGAACTGTGAAAATATTCTCCACACTGAACAAGCCCCATGCTTTCTGATATCGGACCCTAAGCAAGGTCAGGCCTGGTTAGTACTTAGATGGAAGCCCACCTAGGAAGACCAGGTGCTGTAGCAGTAAAAAATAAAAGGTAAGTGATTGTAAGGTGACAAGATCCTTGCAATGTGTGAAGTCAACAAAAAGCTGCCTCACCCCCCCAATAAAAAATTGATAATAATGATAATAAAGAAACAAAGAGAATATGCTACACAAATAAATTTTAACAGAAGTAATCGCTAAAATGTTTAAAAGAGACTCAAACTCATTTGTATATTGAAGTTGGTGGCAGACTGGAGAATTATGTCATCACTGAAAAATTTTTTTTTTCAATTTTAGCAAGTAATTTTCCAAAGAAGTCATAAATTCATTCAGTACTCTCATTAATACTAACTGCATTGGTATTATCAGGATAAAGCAAATACATAATTATGAATTGTGTTACTATTCCTAAAAATAAAGATTTTTCAGAATGGGAAAAGACATACAAATGAAAAAGGTTAAAATCACAGATATCATTTTTCTCTTTCTATAAATGTGTCTACTTTCTGTCTCTTTGCACCTCAAAACACCTAAGAGCAATGTCAACCCAATGGCCATAAACACCCCTTAGGACCAGACTGTGGTCTCTAAGTACAATTTCCTACTAAGAGGAACCAGTGCTCCTTGGAACAGTTACTTCTACCAGCTCTGGGCTGGAAAGTCCAAGATATCTCGATATGCGACAAAATAAAGAAAGCCATGTGTGGTGGGAAAATATTAGCCTTCCAGAGACATACATGTTCTAATCTCTGGAATCTGTGTAAGTTACCTTATATGGAAAATAAAAGCATATAGATCTGATTAAATCAACGACTTTGAGATGAAGAGGCTATCAAAGTGGGCCCTGAGAATAATCTCAGGTATGCTTATAGAAGAGAGGCTGAGGGAGATTAGACATAGAAGAGGAGAAGGGATTGTGACTACAGAGGCAAAGGTTGAAGTGATGTGGCCACAAGCCAAAGGTTGGTGGCAGCCACCAGAAGCTGGAAGAGGGAAGAAATGGATTCACCTCTGGAGCCTCTGAGGAGAGAACTACCCAGTCAACACCTTGATCTCAGCCCAGTGAAAGAGGTTTCAGACTTCTGGCTTCCGGAATGGAAAAACATTTAATTTCTGATGTTTTAAACCACAAAGTTTGGAATATCTCATGGCAGCCATAGAAAACCAAATACCATCAACTAAATTTACATTCATAAGTACATAATAATAGTACCAACTCAATAAAATGCAACGATCTTCATGCAGGACACAAAGAAAATTACTCATTATTCTGACAGATGCTAAATACAGGGGGGAAAGAACAAGCGTTAATCATGCCTTTCTCACAGGAAATATACCTCAGGGAAACCAAACTATTGACACAAGAATGCTTTCCTTATCAAAGAAGTCCAGCTAACAAAAGCAGAAGTATGGAATTAGCTCTTTACCTTTACCAATTCCTAAGAAAAATATTTCTGGCCACGGGTCATCAATAATTACCAAAACTATATATTAACTCAGTTGTTCTCACCTTGCCTGAAAATTAAAATCAATTAGGGATCTGAAAACATACAGATACCTACATTTTTGACAACACTTTGAATTTACCCTTGTAACCAAGAGTAAGACAACATTGTACCTGAGGTCCTACCCATTGTGATCAGGCAATAAAAAAAAAATAAAATTAAGCATTGTGAAAGAATTAACAGAACAGTCATTTGCAGATGATGACAACCACTGAAAATCAGAGAATCTACAGATAAATTATTAAATAAGAAAGCTAACTGAAGTTGCTAGACACACACTCAATATAAAAATATGAAATATACTCAAATCAACATGACTGATATTTAAGGTAAAGAATCCATTAACAACAGGATGAAAATAATCTAATAACAATGATTAATGGAATGATATTACTGAGACATTAAATAAGACCCAAATAGACTAACTCTCTCTACAGACTGCAACACTCACTACAGTATGGATAAAGATTTCAGCTCTCCCTAAATTGTTCTATAGATTCAACATGATACCAACAAGTTGTATGTGCTTGTACTGAAAAAAGCTATTAATTCTACAATTTATGTGGAAATGCAATTGGCCAAACACAACCAAAAAATCTTGAAAAGAAAAAACAAAAGTGAGAGGACTGGCTCCACCTAACATCGGACTAATCGTAAAGCTTCTGTCATGAGAAGAGGATGGTGCTGGCACCAGGTGAGAAAAATACGCCCTTGGACTATAGAGCACACAACCTCACCTATGAAGAAACACGATTTGTGATAAAGGCAACAATGGCTGAGCAGTAGGATAAGGACACTCTTTTCGATAAACGAGACTGGGATGGATGATTGCCTAGTCAATGAAAGCACCTCTGCCTCATGAAAAGTCAATCCCCAGTGAACTATAGGTGTCAGACTTATAGATGGTGATGTAGGAGAATGTCTTTCTGACACTGGGGCAAAAGGAAACTGAGACAGGACATTAAAATTACTAGCTCCAAAGAAAAAATGTCCCAATGAGTCTACATAAAAATGAAGAACCTCTGTTGATTAAGACACTTCCATTAGGAGAGAGTGAAAAGACCCAGGGAAGGTAACGATGAGAGTTTCTGAACCACATAAAATTCAAAAGGTGTTTATCTCCAGACTCTGTAAAGAACTCCTAGATATCGATAAGAAATGGGTGAGCAGAAGGAAAACAAAAATGACAGGTGAACAGGCAACTCACAAAAACAGAAACCCAACTGGCAACCAAACATAAGAAAAAGTGCTCAGCCTCACCAGGGATGAGAGAAATGTAAACGAATACCACCGAAAGGTGCTGGCCAGGACAAAACTTTCTAAGAGTGGGATCCATCTCTCACTATGCAAAGTCATCAACCGCGGCAACTCCTGACAGAAGCAAAGTGTCTTCTCAAAAACCTGAACCGGGTTTAATAACGACTTCTTCAGAAATATAGAAAATAGAGGAACACATTAACTGTGAAGATCAAATTTACAAACACTGGACCGTGGGAAACTCTACTGGACAAAGGACCTGGCTTCTTCCACTACTGAGCAGCAGGAAAAAAGGGGGGTACTGGAATCCATTAAAAGAGATTTAACAGACACATCGACAAATTGCACAGAGTGGCTGAATTGAGATGTTTGTTAATTCACAGAAGACATCTGGGAGATAATCGGAGAAGTGTCAACATGTACACACACGAGAGAGTTTTGGCAATCCTGTCATATGTGCTAATGGAGCTTCTGTTTTTATCGTAAATGTCCCTGTATGTTAAAGATAGATTCTGGAGTATATATGGAGAAGAAATGATGTATGAGATTTGTTTCTCAGGAGAGAGTGGCGAGTGGAGATGGAACATGATGGGTAAAACACAGAGGACATTTGAATCACAAGCACATTACACTAACGTCTACTTCTGTGCTTGGAAATTTTCCTAATAAAACATTATATGTATATATCTGTGGTTCCCTAAGCTCTCCAAAGAGCTTCCCATTTGGCTCCTTGTAGCTTCATTCCCACTTCCTGCAAGGGCAGGTCATTCTGCCTTGAATTTGCCAGTGACTGCTCATCCTTCAAACATCACCTCACACCGAAGCCCGCCTGCCCACGGCCAGTCCCGGTTTTGTCCCCTCTGCTCTCTGCTCTCCTGCTGTATGTGTATCCCCTCCCAGCGGCCAAGCTGGCGGTCATCAGGGAGATAGATGATCTGTGTTCTCTCTGGATCAATACGCCCAGCTGTGTGGCCCTTGGGCAGGAACTTTGCAGGTGCCTGCATCCAGCACTGTCCCACTGATGATGAGTTGGGAGACCCTGAGCGTTTCACTTCTCATCTCTGTGAAGTGATGTGACAATAAGACCTGATCGGAGGTGGTGGGACTCTAGGACAAAAGCTTAGACCATGTCTGGCAATGAGAAATGGCCTTGAAAATATTAACTGGTGCTGGGCAGCATGCTTGGCACACAGAAGGAACTCATTAAAAGTTGGATGAATGAATGAATCCTGGAGTGTTCCTCAACTCACAGACTCCAGACTGAGAAGAGGATAAGCAGCTAGGATCCGGCTGTGGGAATCTCAGAGTAGGGGGCACATCTGTGTGACCAGCCTGAGAAACACATGTGCACACACACGCACACACCTACCAGACCGGATCACAGACCTGAGGCTGAGCTGAAAGAGAAGCTGACCTTGCTCCCAGCACTCTGCTGAGCTCTGCCAGTGAGACCCACAGGCTTCCCCAGCCCCAAGGGCTCCCAGTCATTTCAGGGATGAGGACAGGTCCCCCACTGTCAGCACCGAGTGGTCCATCCTGGGCTGTCAGTGGCACACTGTGCAAAGCGTCTAAGGGAACCAGGAGGAGCCTGGCACCATCTGCCTGGGTTCAAGGTTTACAGCGTGACTGACCTCGAGCAAGTCCTCTAACCTCCCTGTGCCTCTGTTTCATCCTCTATCAAATGGGGATGTGGCAATGCCAGCTCAGTGAGGATCGAATCAACTAAGATCATAAAGCCCTGAGCAGAGACCCTGGCACATAGCTCAAAACTCACAAATATTGGCTACTGGTTTATTTATTATTATTATTAGTAGTATTTTATTATTTATTATTATTATTATTATTATTATTATTATTATTATTATTATTATTAATTACTGCTGCTAATAATAAAAATATTCTTAACCATCCCCAATGAGTGGGATCTCTCCAGGTGGAGACTGAGAACCCACACTGCAGGCACTCAGCATGGAAGAATCTTTGCTCATGGCTTCCCTCTCCTGGTCCCTCACGGTCACCACACCCCACACTCACACAAGGCCTCATATGTGCTGCTCCCTATGTCCAGAACCCATCCTCGCCCCAATGTATGATTCACCCCTAATCTCATTGGGCAGCAGTCTTGACATCCTGCAACCCAGGCTATTTCCGACGAACCCTATCTCCCTCTGCAATGACACTTGCAGGTGCTTGTGTGACACCAGCTAGCTGTTTCCTCAGGGCCATATCTAGGAGGCGCAGGGGAGAGGTCAGCACAGAGGATGAACTGAGCATAGTGCCCAGCCCTCCCTTTCTTTGCACGTGCCACCTCATCGGCCTGAACACCCCTCTTCCCAGGCAGGGTCAGGTCCCTTCTGGGACCCCTCACACCGCCCACTCTGAGTCCTCACTGTCAGAAGACCAATCCATCACCTGCACTGGACTGGGAGTCCCAGGAGGGCAGGGCCAGGATCATCTTGTTGACCATTCTGTTCCCAGAAGCACCCAGCATGAGGTGAGCACAGGATAGAGGCTCAGAATAAATACATGGGGAAGAGGGCCAGCCATCCTCCTGACAGTGCTCAGAATCATCAGGCCTGAAATGTAGGATGGGATATTCCCCCAGCCCCAACTGCCCCCCTTCCCAGACTCACTGCTCCTTCAAGTGGCAGATCTCAGAGCCCTGGGTGTCCCCAGGGTCCCGGTGGTCCAGACTCCAAGGACAGAGCAGGTCCTTCTTCAAAGAGGGAATGATGCCCTGGAGGCCCACGGGGTCCAGCTGCCCTGGGACGCAAGGCACTGTGGGTAGTGAATCCTGAGGATCAGAACCATGGCACCTCAGAGGCCAAGGGTCCCCCAAGGGCACTACCCAACATCGAGAGCCTGAGAGCATAAAACACACCATTCCAGACACATCACCTTCCTTGGGGCTCAGGTCCTAAACTCGCCTTCCTGCCCCTCTCTGTCCCCACGCCCCTCACCCCTTGCAACAATCATCACCCCTATGACTCTCTTATAGAGCGATATTGGAATCACTGCATCATGTACTTGCAGCAACACCCAATCGTGAGACTTCGAGGTAGGAGATTCTAGAAGGCCTGAAAATGGTCCCACCTTGGGGGCCAAAAGGTACGGCATATTGAGTAAGTGCTGCACCGGGTGCTGTTCATAGAATAGCACTTGGTAACATTAACCCTTCCCCCTAGAAAATCAGGGATCTATTAACAATGGGAGCAGACATGATCCTCGGCTAACCAATCACCGATCCCAATGCCTTTCTCCCTTGCTGTCTCCTTCTAAAGCCCAGATAGCCAGATAGTCATTTGCTCAGCATTCCTTGCATGTAACTCCTTCTGGCCAAATATTATGGAAGTGACCATTTCTGGCTGAATAGGATAGAGAATCTATTGGGAGGCTTCTGAAAACACTTTGGTTTTCCGGATAAAAGCAGTAGGTACAATACACAAGCACATCTCTCTTTCTCTCCCTCTTGCATTGATGCAGATGCAGTTCCTAGAGAACCAGCAGGTAATTTAGATCAGAAAGAGATAAGGATGAAGTGAAAATCCAACACATTAAAGATGATGAAATAAAAGAAAAAAGGGAAAACAGGAGACCACTTTCTTAATGCAATTATTGAGTTTTCATCACCTCCATAGACACCTTCTTAAGTGATATACTGTGGTTTCTGTAAGGCACTAGTAATGACTATTGTGCCACTTGTCACCAAACACAGTATTAAATAATACAAACCTCAACACTGAAGATTCCAACTGCAAGGCTGAAGCAAAGTTCCCACCTTGCCCCGGGTACCTGGGGTTCCTATAGTCTAACCACATCCTCTCCTACCTGCCCACCAGCAGCAGTCTAGAGTCAGCCCCTCGTCGCAGCTGTCCAAAGTGCACAGAGTACATGAGGATCAGGTAGGGCTTGCAGTTGAGCTGGGTGAATCTCGAGGCCATGGGGCTTGGGCGGCGCCCCTTTCTTGCAGTTCCGCAGGGACTCCAAATCTGTGTAGGTCAGTAGGTCAAGGGTGACGGACTTCTGCTCTGTGGAGAGAGGATGGAAGGAGCTGTGACAAGACCCAGAGCACACAACCCACACGCCCAGGCCACACATCCAAGATCCCAGGCCGCACCCCAACGAGTCCAGGCAACACCCAGACCAGTTCGCTTGGCTACCTGGCCTGTCCCAACTGAGGCTGATGAGCAAGATGGCGCTCTCCAAGTTGCTGGCATGAGGCCATTTTCAGGGAGAAACTGAAAAGAACTGAAATCCTCCACCACTGGGGACGGCTTAGAAGTATAGCTCTCCAAGTGTTGTCTGCAGACCCCTTGGTGTCCCTGTGACCCTTTCAAAATGTCCAAGAAGTCAAAACAATTTGTACAATAACAATAAGATGGCATGTGCCCTTTTTGCTTCATTGACATTGGCACTGTTGGTCCAAAAGTTTCGATCAATATGCTGGTGCCAGTGACCATAAATTGAGCTGGTGGCATTGAATGTGCTGGCGGTCACCATATTCTCCACTGCCATGCAGTCTCAGTGGGGAGCCAGGAGGGAGAAGCAAACAAGTAAATAAATACATGATAGACAGACAGATGAAATACAGAAAGTGAAACCTGGGAATAGACTTGACGACACTGTAAAAATTGTTAATTTGACAGAACCTCAACTTTTGCACACACAGCTTTGTACTGCTCTGTGACAAAACGGGAAGCGCGTGTCCTGCTGCTCACCAAAGCCCGGCTGTCTTCTCAGAAAAAGCACATATGCCATTGAGTTTGAAGCTAAGCTTGCCAGTTTTCCATGGAACGCTACTTTTACTGGAAAATATCACTGCCAAAAAAATACTAGGGTTATGCAGACTTGTGTATATAGAAGGCATTTTCTAAAAAATGAACCGTGACCCTGCCACATCAAGAAAAACAGCTAACGATATTTGTTGGCAATGATAAAAATCACAGGTCAGAGCGAACATTGCGATTTTGGAAAACCACCTCCCTCCGTGTGCCTGACAGCCTCTCAGTGTTAAAAGTCATTCTTGGTGAGGTCTGTGAAAATGTTAACAAATGCAACTTTCTGGTGCTGTGAAATGAAATACGTCGGTATTTGGAAGGTCAATGCAGCTCTTATGTGATGCTAGAAAATGGGTACAAGATGCAGATGACATGCAAGATGCAGCAGTAGGTCTTAGCGTAACAGTACACGATGTTCCTTGATGTGGTTTCAGATTCTACCTCACAACCAACCCATAAAAAACGACAACCTGTCACAGTTTTCTGCGTTAGCAAAGAAGGATGTGTATGATTATCTAAACAAGTTAAGAAAGGACTTCCTTTTCTACTACAGAACTTCGTGAGGCAAATTTTTCTGCATATATATCAAACAAAACATACAACAGACCAAAAGAAGAAATTGTGAGAATCCAGCAGTTTTCCATGAAGCAAGACATTGAAGAGATTTGAGAAAATGTAAAAAGATGCTACGTATTTTCCTAATTTGTTTTAGAGAATATATTTTTCAGAAAAATGTTATTGAGATTAATATGGAACAGATTTATTACTGTTATTTTAAATGAAATGAAAGATATTTTTAAATTTCTCTGAATTTCTAATATGACATACAAATATTGATTGATAGATAAATTCTACATAAATAAAGCTCTTTGGTGTCCTCAATAATTTTTCAGAGTAGAAAGTGATTTTGAGATCAAAAAGTGTGAGTCTACAGCCATATCACCCTGAACATGCCCGATCTCATCTGACATGCTACCCTGAATGTGCCTAATCCTGTCACAGAAGCTAAGCTGGTTGGGTCTGGTTAGTACTTGGATGGGACATGATCTATGAAGACCGGGTGCTGTAGGCATAAAAAAAAAATTTTGAGAACCACTGGGTTAGTGAAGTAAAGAGGCATGGGTACAATGCAATACAAAGCAAATGTTAATGAGGATGACAAATTCAAAATGTTGACGACAACAACAATAATAATAGACAATACCTGTATATCAAGTATTATGAGGTAGGCATTATTCTAAGCTTTTAAAACATAACTCATTTAATCTTCACAATGCTGAAAAAAATAATGCAGACTGCTATCATCCACACATGACAGACAGGTTTACTCTGGCACAGAGGGGAAGTCACTAGCCCTGGCTCCTGGCTCATAGCAGTGATGAGTCTATATTCAGAGTGCATGCTCTTGGCCATTATGCTATTTGGCCTATAGATTCTCAAACCTAAGAGTTGGTGGAACACAGAAAAAAGGTGCGTAGGGACTCAGTTTCTAAGTCACATATTACTACTGCCACAAAGACACAAAAGCATGTTTTCTCTGTATTAAAGGAAACAATGCACTAATGACATCTAAATAACAACTTTGTCACTCTAAGTTCCAATCGGGTTTTCTTTTCCTATCAACCCTTTAACTACTTGACATTATATACTTTTTAAATTGTTTTCTCCCCCACAAGAATGTCACCTACGTGAAGACAGAGAATTTGTCTTTTTCATTCACTGCCATATCCCCAGTCGTGACAATAGTGCCTGACACACTGAAGGTGCTAAGCAAATGCAATAAGTGATTGGCTCTATTCACTGAGATAACTAAATTTTTATGAAATATTACTGAATCTTTTAGAAACAGTTTGAAGTATACCTTAGAGAATACAGCAACTACACATAATTCTAGGTCTGCAAATGCACCCACGCACCTTCCCACGTGAACAGAGAATGGAGAAATGACCGGAATGATTTCCTCCAAAGCATGGCCAGGAATGAGTATTAGGTGTGGAGTGACTTCATTTCTTTACATTTCTTTCTCTGTGACTTGACTTTACTACGTGAGAATTACTTTCAGGATCAGAAAAAGCCATTCTCATTTGGGAAAGAAAAAAAAGAGAGCCCCACCCTTAAAAGAAAGAGAAGGCAAAGGGTCTGGTAGACATTGGATGATCAGCTACCCCCAAGAAATCTGGGGCGCAGTCCCTACCTGGGTGAGGGACGACTCCAGCATGTGACAGAAGATGTTGAACTGTTTGAAGTTCCTCATCTTGTGAGTCAAATCTTCGATTACTGGGTGTGGAGAAAAGTCTTTTCTGAGTCCTGACCATCTGTCTCACCCAAGTGCAAGATGCCAGAGCCTTCTAACATTCTCTGAATCCAATTCCTCTGGTCAGAGTAATGATTCCTACACCCCTCCCCACCTTAGAGTTTCTCTTCAAATAGAAGAGGTAGTGGGCAGGATGTAGTGGCTTCATATTCTAGATGACGCTGATCCCGGGGAGAAAAGGAGAGTCCACAAATGTAGGCAAACTCACAGCTGGCATCGAACAGACCCCACCACTGCTCAGCTGTCATGCAGTTCTTCACCTCTAGACCTATCACCTGCCCACACAACCACACCCACACAGCATACTCCACACCTCAGAAGACATGGTCGACCTGCAGGCCACCTGGAGGGTCCATGACCAGAGTAACTGGAGAAGGGATGAGACAGTGACACAGAGGGGCAGAGTTCAGGTTTAGCAGCAAGAAAGCCAGAATTTGCACCCAGGCTTCACCTCTTACCAGCAGTGGCACCTTAGGAAAGAGACTTCCTCTCTCTGTGCCTAAGATACCTCACCTGGAATATGGATCCAATAACAGCACCAACCTTAGAACCTAACAGGAGAGTTAGATTGAAGAAACCACATAAAAGCATTTGAAACTGTCCTGGATGTTATAATGCCCAACACTTGTTGGAATATATGAAATCCAAGTAAAGAATGACAATTCATACTATATGTTATTAAATGGTTGATGCTTATACTCATTATATATTTATAGTTATTCATAAATTTACCAAACTTTTCCAGGAAAAATTCAGATGGAAAGGGAAACAGAGTATTGAAGTCAGGTGGGGCAAAGTTTTGAAATAAGAGGCCCACATATCATCTCACAGTTGTCAGAACAGCTATAAGCTCTCAAATGACAAACAACAGCATCGGCTAGAATGGTGAGAAAGGGAACACTCACGCATAGTGCTGGCCATGGAAATTGCTGCCACCACATGCAAAAGAGATCAGAGATTCTGTGAATGCTTGGAAAGAGATCTCCGTGATGACCTAGAAATTCTAACTCTAGGCACTGATCCAAAAAACCACAAAACACTAATGCAAACACAGAGATGCACCCTGAGGTTCCCCACAGCAGTCTCTATAATGGCTAAGACATCAAAGAAACCTCAGCAGAAATAGGAAAACGAATGCGTGAAGAAGAAGTGGATCATATGTACCTTGGGATACTCTCCGGCCAGGAAGAACAAAATATCCCCATTTGCGACATGGTGAGAAAATCTTGAGAGAGGAATATGCTCAATGAAATAAGGCGAACTGAGCAATACACATAATCCATGCAAGTTTCCTCATTGTGCCTGTATCTAAAACTAACTCAAAGAACAAAAGAGATACAGACTCACTGACAATGGACAACCAACTGATGGTTGATGGAATAGATAGTTTTGCGGCGTGTGGGGGCTCCAGTGAAAGGGGTGAAGGAATTGAACGTACAAATCAGTAATGCCGCAGCAATTACAAAGATGTAAAATCTGCCATCAACAGTACAGGAAATGCTACTGTGAAGACTATGCCTAGTGTAAGCTGAGTAACAGACCAATCGTGGGCTTTATTGCACAGATTGTATCAGTTTCAGACTCCTACGTTGTACCTCGACAGCTAATACCAAAGTGCCGGAGTCCAGCTCCGGCAGACCAGAGTCCCGGAGGGAGGTACAGGTGCGGCGAAAAAGTGATGAGCATTCAGACGAGATGGTGGGTGGAATGCTACAATCTTTATTTTGCAAAGCCGTTATATAGTGCAAAAACAATTTATCACCCAGGGCAAGTTGTCAAACATAATAATTACAATGGTTGACTTATGGGTTTAATTGATCATATCTCTTTCATTTGCTGTTCTTAAGAATAGACAATGACTTCTGTCCCTAAGCATGTGCGGGTAGCCACATCACTAGGGTATTATTTTCCTGTTCTTTTCCTTGTTCTTGTTAAAGATTACCTTCTACCCTTTTTTCATTCTGTCTAAACACAAAGATCGATTTTTCTTCTATTCACTACCTGTCAACCCATTGGCCAGGGGTGCAAGTGGAGGAATGCTTATAATTACTAGTCTATATTTCCATGACGGTAGCCAAGCAATAATTTTCAGCTTATACACAAGTGATTGTTTCTTATGCTATGTAGGTAAGCAGAGTCACTCAGGCAGTTAGCGTCTGAGCTCATTGTTACAAGTTTCATGATTAACAGAATGTGGTAAATTCCTGTAAGATTTCTAAGTAATTTCTACTAATGTTTCTCTTTCCCAGTCCCCTATTTCATCGTTGTAAAAATTCCATTCCTTCACTATTCCCTATTACAGATATTACTAGCAAGGTTACAAAACATGTAAGGAGAGATAGGAAAGCCAGCCCACATATCTCGCTGCTCTGCAGCCGAGACTGTCCCCCGGTGACTCTGTCATGCCGCAGGGGTGTTTTGGCTCCCGACACCAAAGAACATGAGAGGTCCAATGTTGTTGTTAAAGATCATCATACTGCAAAGGGAAAAGACAACAGGGACATTATAACTCTTGGCAACAGAAAACAGGACATACTGCCGACCAGAGACGCATGATTCATTGCCGGATGTGTAGAGTCTGGGAGATAGAAGATGGGAAAAGATGTTTCATGAGAGTAGAAACAAAACAGAAGGAAAAGCAATATTTGCCTCCGACAAAATAGAAAATAAAATAATGGCAGTCAATGACAAGAGCAAAGGAGTAAATAGAGACATTTCATCACAATAAAGTGATCACTCCAACGAGATAGCAGGCATGTAAAAGTTGAAACACCCAACAGTGGAGAACCGAGGGAAAGCACCTCCTGACCAACCTACAGAAAGGGAGTGACCATAAGACACTCTCATTGAAGGACTCCAACACCCCATTGACCTCAGTAGACTGACCATCCAGACAGAAAAGCAACTGGAAAACAACAGTGTTCAATGACAGATGAGACCAGATAGACAAACTTGATAGTAGGAGAACATGTCACCACCAAGCAGCAAAATAAAATTTTTAATCAACACACATAAAACGAGGCTCAGAAATGACAGGCATTACGCCACAGAGGATGTCACAATCAGCTTCAGAAGCCTCACGGCCAAGCAAGAGTCTTCTCTAGTTTCTAAGCACCAGGAAGGACTCATGTTCCTGAAACTTCCTCACCACCCTGAGCCATATCGAGGATCAGGGCACTTTCCCCCAAATAGCGAGAGCCTTCTTCTCAGAAATGAAACAGAGTCCAACAGTTTAGAAGGAAACACCAAAGGGCCTGATACACCACAGAAAACTCCAGAAAGCATGAAAGAAATAAAAAAGGCATCACACTCCTGAATTCCAAATGCATGACAAAACAGCCATCACAAAATAGCACGGTAATGGCAAAGAAACAGATAAAGTCACATAACTGGGCAGTTTTATTCCATCGAGACAAAGATGTCTCGATGGAATAAAACTGCCCAAATAGCCCAGGTTATCTCAATGACAAAAAAAAAAAAAAAACACTACAAGAAACCCCACAACTCCATGGTTCACCAGTCAGACAAAGGACAAAAGAATATACACGTGTAATGGAAGGAGATGGTAAAGAAAGCCTATTTGAGGAAAGATGCGGTGAAAAGAAGACACTCCCGTGGAAAAAAAAATTGAACTGACATTTGACAGGAAATACAAAAAGTGGAAAGTGGATGACAGACCATAGAACTCCTAAAAGAAAACACAGACTGTGGACTCTATGGCATTCATCTGAGCAAAGTCTCAGTGGATCCGACTCGACAAGTTACGGCATCCGAAGAAATAAAAGAAAAAAAAAAACGGGGCTGCATCTACATGAACAGCACTACATGACAAACAAAGTATCTACATACGTACTCCAAGCCTACAATGGAGTGAGGATAGCCACAAATCTCACTGCTCTGAAGCATTTAGGATTCACACTACCAAAAGAACACATATCATTTAACATCAGCCAAAGAATTATGTTGAAAGGGCCAGAGGACCTGAACAAACATTTCTGCAAATAGGACATAAACAGGGGCAACAGACCTAGGAAAAGACGAGCAAGGTGGCCAAAGTGAGAGATACAAATTCAACCACAAGGAGATATCATCTCACACCTTTCAGTATGATTATCAGCTCTCAATCACAGGAATAGAGTATGTTATTCCAGAAATGCGACTTATATACCATATGCATATATATGAATGTAGATGCATGTCAATACATGATAGACTGTGAAATAGAAAACACTGTGTTGCTTCCAGAAACGGGAGGGATCACGGGTCTTTCCAGGCATATCCACCTCCCGGGAGTGTGGACATAGGTGTTTCAGAGCCACAATTCAACATGGACACTTCTCATACAGAGGTCCACAGACCCATTCATAAGGCATCTTCTGGGACCTGCTTTTCAATTTGAAATCAGACGTCTGCATTGGTGCTAACATCTTCGACTCCCTCACCTTTCTGCCTCAGTTGGTCATGGTGGTCCTTTTACACTCATTCAAAAAAGCAAACTAACACCCAGAGAGGGACCACCTAGTAAAAAAAGTGACAGAATCGATTTCAGAACCACAGTAGTCTGACATCTGCCTAAACTGAACCCTTTCCAAAAGCAGGGGCATGCCATTTGGGCTTCTTCTTCAAAATGGAAGAGGGGTGGATGGCACGTAGGAAGGGTGGGCAAAGCATCCATGAGTACAAGGTCTATGGGTGGCTGTGACTTCAGAATGAGGTTATGGAAAGTAATGATACAGAGTGAGTACCCCCAAGAGCTCAATGTGACAGTGAGTAGTTCTCAAAATCTATACCCAAGTAGCCACAGATGACTGAAAACTCCCCACTGAGCCCCAAGGCGCTCAGAAGCCTGGGAATTGCTGCAAGAAAGAAATTTCTCAGAAGGATGCACTCTTTGCTCAGAATACAGGGAAATAAAATGTGTTACCTGAGATTATATATATATATATATGTATGTATATATATATATATATATATATATATATATATATATATATATATATATAAATTTTTTTTTCAAATACAGTTTTTTTTTCTCCCAGAACAACTGGGAAGAAGGCTGTTCAAGGCACATCCTCCTCGCGTGAATATAGACGAAGCTGTTTCCAGAACAACAATTCAACTTGGACCATTCTCACCCTGGGGTCCCTGTTACCATTCTTGAGGCCTATACTTCTTCCTGCTTTGTAAATTGGAAATCAGATATCTAGACTACAGCCAACATCTTGGGCTCCCTCAACAACTGCCTCAGCAGGTTGATCGAGGTCGTCTCTTTATACTCATTAAAAAAAAAAAAAGTTTCAGAGATGTGAACATCCAGCTCAAAAGTGAGAGAGTCAGAATTCAGAACCATCATTCTCTGATGACTCCCAAAACTGACCTCCTTCCCACAACTGAAAAAAACCATTTGGGCATCTGCCCCAACAAAGATGGAGGGCTGTGAGAAACGAAGCAAGGGCGAGCCGAAAGATTCATGCTCATGCAGTCTTTGGGTGGCAGTGAATTCTGCATAAGGATATAGAGTCTTGAGACACAGTGCATAACCCACTGAACTGTTGGCGACAGTGAGGGCTTTTCAAATTTACTGAACCATGCAGCCATAGATGACTGGGATTCCTACAGAGCCCCGAGCTCTTTGGAATTCTGTGCATTTGCCACAAGTGACAAGTTTTTTGGAAGTCTGCACTTTGTGCTCACAATACACACAAAATGAGCGAGTTATACCTGAGCTCCTACACACACACACACACACACACACACACACACACACACACAAACACACACACACACATATATATATATATATGTATGTATGTATGTATATGCATATAATTAAGGTGGTTTTTATTAAAAAACAGTGTGTTGCCCCAGAACATTTAGGAATACAGGGCTTTCTAGGCACATCCTCTTGCATAAAGTGTGGAAGGAGGTGTTTCCAGAGCCTCAATTAAACATGGATCCTTCTCATCCAGAGTTCCAAGGCCCATTTGTGAGGCCTTGACTTCTTCCTGCTATGGAAATGTCTTGATCTGAAGCCTGACTTCAACTTTTTAGAAAATCTTCAAGATTCTTTTGTAGCAATTTAGTGAACAAATTATTTCCCTTTGACAGCCATGTTTTTGGTTCCCTGATTCAGATTCAGATTAATCTGAAATAGGCTCTTCAAAATAGCCCCATATGAATCAGAGGTGTTCATTTAAAAAGACATCACCTGCTGATTTTTTGTAAGGTATTGCAGTCTGAACCAACCATGTACTGATGATAAAAGCCTCTGGTTGCAATAATCATTGCCTCTAAAAAAAATTGCATGGTACTGGCATAAAAACAGACACATTGTTCAATGGAACAGAATAGAGAGCCAAGAAATAAACCCATGCCTATATACTTACTTAATATGACAAAGGAGGCAAGATTCTATAATGGAGTAAAGACAATCAATTCAATAGCATATGATCTAGCAATTTTACTTCAGGGTATTTGCCCAAGGATTTTCAAAACACTAATTTGAAAAGACGATGCACCTCTATTTTCACTGCAGCATTGTTTACAATAGTGAAATACAGAAGCAACCTAAGTGCCTACCAATAGATAACTGGATGAAGAAGATGTGATACGTATATACAAGAGAATATTACTCTGCCATAGAAAAGAAGAAAATTTTCCATTTGTGACAAAAATTTTCCATGGTGGACATGAAAGGTATTATGCTGAGTGAAATAACTAGGCAGAGAACGACGAAGACCATATGTGAAATCTAAAAAACAACATAAGCAAAGAAAACAAGCACAAACACATAGATACAAAAAAGAAACTCTTCTATGCATCCATGGTTGCCAGATGGGATTGGATTTGTGAAGTGGGTAAAAAGGAGGAAGTCATTAAGATGTATAAATTGCCAGTTATACAAATTCATGGGCATGTAAAGTACAGCATAGGGAATACAGTTGATAATAATGCAGTAACTATGTATAGTGTCAGATGGGTAAGAGCTTAATCAGGGTGGTTATTTCATAAGTTATGTAGGTGTCTAATCACTATCCTGTACACCTAAAACTAATATAATATTGTAAGTTAACTGTGATTAAAAAATAAAAATTTTTAATGATGCTCAACTTCGCCAGTTATAAGGGAAATACAACCAAAACCACAATGAGATACCACTTCTCACTTGTTCAAATGACTATTACCAATAAGGGAAGAGGTAGCAAATTCTGGCAAGGACGTGGAGGAAAGGGATCCTCACACACTACTCGTGGGATCACACATTTGGTGCAGCCACTATGGATAATAGTGTGGATGTTTCTCAAAAAACTAAGAGTGTCATGAGCAGCAAGTCAGCATGAGGGACCACCCCATCTCTCCCCTTGAAGTTTTGACAAAGGGAAGAGCTACAGTTCAGCAGATAATACCCAACCTGCACACAGGCACATCTGATATTAGCACTCAGAGAACCTGAAGGCAGAGGAAGGGAAAGGGAAGAGTAGAGAGGAAGGGGGACAAGCACTGCAAAACACAGCCCAAAAGCCCTGCCATCTGTTATCTCATTGAAGCTTCGCACAGCCCTGACTGAGTGATCAGGGTGTTCCACACAGCAGAGGGCAGTGAAATGGGCAAAGAAAGAATGCTTAGGAGTAACAGCTATGTGTCAGCATCTGTCATTGCCAGGCAGAGAAATGAGTCAGTGTCTGGCTTTCTTACTCACAGTCAGAGCTAGCAGTGAGCCACAGGGTAAACTTCAGCAGCAGGTCAGAGGCACACACACTGCAGGGGGCCTGGCAACAAGCCCAGATGCACAGAAGCTAGGCAACCAAAGCCTGGAGGCCAGCATCACTGAAGGGTGATGGACAAACAGACAGATGGACACACACACACATGCGTTGCCGGCCTCCGATTCCACGTGAGCCCCGCACACTTGATCTGATCCAGAAGGAAGCCATGCAGCACTGCATCTGACTGTGATGGCAGCACCAGGATTTTTTGGGCATTCCAAGGCCTGGCTCCCCATTGCCCTTCACATTTTTTCACAGTGTGGAGTCCTGGACTCAGACGACCTGGTCACAGAGGAGACATACAGCTCTCCCCAGGAAATAGAGGGCATTTGTATTCCAGAAGCAGAAATCCAGGAGTCTTAAAGGTCAAAAAGAAAAAAGAATAGACACAAATAAAATCAGAAATGAATGGTTTGGTATACACCACCGAAATACAAAAGATCATACAAGAATACTATGAAAGATTAGATGTCATCAAATCAATAACATAGAAGAAATGGCCAAGTTCTTAGGCATATATAACTTTCTTAGACTGAATCATGAAACTGGAAAATCTAAATATCCCAATGGCATGTAAATAAAAACAACCATCAAAACCCTCTCAAAAAGTTAAAGTCCAGAACCAGAGGGCTTCATAGTGAATTCTGTCAGACATTCAAAGTAGTTTTACTTCCTGTCTTCCAACTTTTCCAAAAAGTTAAAGAGGCAATACTTCCTAACACATTTTATGAGGACAACATTACTCTGATACCAAAACCTGGTAAAGATAACAAAAAAAAAAAAAGAAAGAGAAAGAGAACTATAGTCAAATATATCTCATGAAGACAGATGCAAAAATCCTGACAAAATACTAACAAATTGAATACAACAATAAATTTAGAACATTATACATCAAGATCAAGTAGGCTTCATTCTAGGGGCATAAGAAAGATTATTTAATAGATGCAAATCGATTAATGTGACACGCCACATACAATACAGGATAAAAATGATATCATCATATCAATAGATGCAAAAAAGCATTTGACAAGATACTACATCTATTTATGTTTAAGACACTTAATAAATAACATGGGCATAGAACTACCACAACATAATATAGAACATGTATGACAAACCCTCAGCCAACATCATACTTTATGGTCAAAAACTCAAAACCTTCTCACTAAGATCTGGAAAAAGACAAAGCTTTCCAGTATCATCACTGCTTTTCAACATAGTTTTGGAAGTCCTAGCTAGAGCGATTGGGAAAAAGAAATAAAAAGCATCTATTTTGGGAATGAAGAAGTCAAATTATTATTTCTTGCAAATCACATGATTCTTTATAGAGAAAAACCAAAGACTCCACACATAAACTGTAAGAAACAATAGGCAAATACCATAAAGATTTGGGATAAAAATCAATATACAAAACTCATAGCAATCCTGTACACTAAAATGAATTTTCAGAAAATGAAAAAAATTATTCTGCAATTGCAACAAAAAGAAGAAAATATCTAGAAATAAGCCTAACAAAGCATGTGAAGAACCTATACACTGAAGAGTATAAGGCATTTGCAAATAAATGGAAGAAAACACAAATAGATTGGAAGAATCAATAGTTAAAATGCTCATATTACCCAAAGCAGTATGCAGATTTCATGCAATCTCCGTAGAAATCCCAATGGCATTTTTTAAAAAAATGAACAAAATTATTATCAAATGTATATGTAAACACACACCCACACACACGCATATGCACATGCACAGGCACATGCACACCCAAATAGCCAAAGCAATCCTGAGAAAGAAAACAAAGCTAGAGGCATCACTCTGCCTGACGTCATATTATACTACAAAGTGACAATCAAAACATCATGATATTGGCAGAATAATAGACACAAAAACCGATGGAACAGAATTGAGAATCCAGAAGCAAACCTGCAAATATATGGGATAATAAATTTTGACAAAGGAGTCAAAGATATAAAGTGGAGAAAAGTCTCTTTAATAAATGGTGCTGGGAAAACAGGGAAGCCACATGAAAAAGAATGAAACTAGATTGCTGTCAACACATACCAAAATTAACTAAAAATGGATCAAAGACCTGAATATAGAACTGAAACTATATACTGCATAGAAAAAAACATGGAAAATGAACTCACGGAACTTGAGGTTAAAGAAGGTTTCAGGAATTTGACCTCAAAGGCAAGGGAAAAGCAAAAACAACACAGAAACAAATAAACAAACAAGTAAATAAATAAATAAATAAATAGATAAATAAATAAATAAATGAATGAATGAATGAATGAATGAATAAATAAATAAATAAATAGTGGGGCTATATCAAACTGAAAAGCTTCTGCACTGCAATGGAAACCTTTGACAAGACATAAGAGGCAACCATTCAAATGGAAGAAGAGATTTACAAACAACACCTCCAATAAAGTCCTCATATCAAAAATATACAAAGAACTAGTACAATGTACAACTCAACAATAAAATAGCAAGCAATCCAATTGAAAAATGGACAGTGGACCTGAATAGACACTTCTCCCAAGAAGATATGCAAATGGCCAACAGGCATACGAAAAGATGCTCAGCTTCTCTAGCTGTTAGGGAAATGGAGATCAAAACCACAATGACAAACGATCTCACCCCTGTTAGAATGGATCACATCAACAGGACAAGTAATAACAAGTGCCATGAAGAAAACAGTATGGAGTTTACTCAAAAAACTAATAGGATTACCACATGACTCCGCAATCCCTCTACTGTTTTTGTTGTTTTTTTTTTATATCCAAGAAAAACTTTGAAAACATTTATCCACAAAGATGCATGCACCCCAATGTTCACAGCAGCATTACTCACACAGCCAGGCCATAGAAACAACCAAATGTCCTATGATAGATAACTGAATAAAAAAGAAGTGCTATATGTCTCATGGAATATTACTGAGCCATAAGAAAGGACAGAACACTATAACTGGCAACATCATTGCATCTTGTGATTTATCCTGCTAAGCAAAAGGAGACAGACTGAAAAAGTTGAGAAGCATATGATTTCACTTATATTCAGGACATAAATCTCAAAGCAACAAACATGACAAACAGAGTCATGGAAACTGCAGATTAGTGGTTACCTGAGGGTAGAGGGAAGAGGGAGGTAGATAGGGGTGAAGGAGGTGAAATATATGGTGGCAGAAGGAAACTTAACTTTGGGTGAACACACAATGCAATATATGGATGATGTATTATTGAATTGGACACTTGAAACCTATATAGATTTGTTAACCAATGCCACCCCGATAGTTTTAATTAAAAAAAAATTAAAAGAACTACCACGTGACCCAGCAATCCCTCTTCTGGGTATTTACACCAACATTTTGAAAACATTTATAAATATATACACCTGTACGTCCACTGCAGCATAATTTAAAGTAGCCAAGTCACAGAAACAACTTCAATGTCCTTCAACAGATTATGGGATCAGTACAACAGACTACTACTCAGCTCACACATTAACACCAAAAAGATGAAATATTGCCATTTGCACCAGGATAGATAGATCATGGATTGCTATTTGCAACAACATGGATGGATCTTGTTTGATCCAATGAACAAACAAAAGAGAAACAAACTCATAGAGACAATGGAATGGTAGGGGTAGTTCCTCCCCTACCACTGAGGTAGGGGAGGGCAAAGCGATAAAGGAGGTCGAAGTATGGTGACGGGAAGAGACTTTTGAGGATGACTACACAATAGAGCATACAGATGTTATATTCTAACGTTGTACACCTGAGATTCATATGTGTTATGAGCCAATGTCAGCCCAAATAAATCTGATTTAAAAAAAAGAGAAAAAAATCATTTGAACCCAAATACAAATTCCAGAGACTTTCATCACTTCCTTGCTGATATTCACAAATTTCCTCCCTCTTACTCAGGTCGTAAAACCTGAGATTCACTGCTTTTGCATCTGCTTGAGTGTGACATGACAGGAACACAACTGCCACTAAATGTATCTCCAACAGGGCCAAATCCCAATACAAGCTTTCAGTGCCAGCTCAATTGTATCTCCTGATAAGTTCGGATTCCCAGTATCTAGGGTGACCGTTTTTCCCTCCCTCCCTTCCTCAGCTGACTTTGCTTTATAATTCATTGAGTAGATCAATCAAAGGGTCTTCATGTTTTAGCGTAATGTGGATGGACCACATGGAAATTGGTGACAGGGAGAGGGGGACTTAGGAAAGGGTTGGTGCTGAGTGGGTTTTTGTATCCATGGGGAAAATGCAGTAGGGAGAAGAAAACAGTACACTGGGGAAAGGACAGTTGTGCAGGAGCACAGCCCCTGAATAGGTAGAAGGGGTGGGGCCAAGTGGACTCTTCAGGCCCCACATCAGGTGGGAGCAATGATGTTCCTTTTATAGTAAAGTGGATAGCTAGCTAGATAACGAAGGTTGAAAATTTGGGCTCTCTTTCCTCAACTACCAGGAAAGGTACAAAATTTCCTGCTTCTCATGACTACTGTGATGATTTGTGATGACTCCTGGCCCTTAATAACTCTCACTATGGTGTATACACAGAGCTAAGTGCCCTGCCCCTTGATCGTCTCTATATCTCCAATACTTATGCCATCCTGCATGGAAACATCCATCATAAAATATTGTTCCTCTTCATTGTTGCCTTCATGAAAGTGATGGCACTACCATTTCTCAAGGCTACGCTGACATTTTTACCCTGGAGCCACCAATTCATGTGCTTTTGTTGTCTGTTTGACATGCATTTTTTTTATTCTATTCACACTGTACAATTGTTAAACAATGTAGAAAAAGTACAAAATCCTAATATGTTTTCCCAACCATATTAGAGCTGAGGTGTAAAAAGGGACCAGCACAGTACGTGACCAGAGGCGTCTGAGTGAGCTGCTCAAGTCACACTACCTGTCACATAATCATTTAAAGCTGTAAATGTTGCCACAGGAGAATCTCTTGTCCTTGCAGTGGCCCCACATCTCATGCCGGTGAGACATCCTTAGATCCATGAGTCTTTTCTATCAAGGACATGAACAACGGGACTTTGAACAGCTCTTTAGAAAACAAGAAACAGGGTGGACACTATGTGATCAAATTAGAGTTGCAACTGTAACTCCCCAAACAAGGTCCCTTTCCCAACAACCTCACCCCTCTATCTTTGCACTGCTTTGTATGCTATGTGAAGGCCAAGGCCAAGTCACAAAAATCCACTTGCATTCCATTAGATGATGTGCATCTGTCAAGATGAATGATCAGAGATGATTAGAAAAGCATCGTTGAGCTAAGAAGACACAGAAGTTCTGTCAAGTGTCCTCACCACACAGGTATTCACATGCTAGTCGGGAAGGAGGCCAAGGAGCAGTAGGTGAGCAGTCAGTGATTCAACCACCTACACAGAGATCTGAAAACACCAGCACTCACCAGTGGCCCTAAACCAGCAGCATTTTCTCCTCCAGTAAACACCTGGAAAAATCTGGAAATAACTGTGGTCACATCACTGAGAAGGATAGCTGGTCTAGAGGAAGCTGGGTTTTCTGTTCTGAATGTGCCATCTTGTTACTAGAACTTAGGTACTTTTTAAGAATTACCTGATTCGATCTTCTGATAAAGACCACTCTGCATGGAGCCTGGTGAAAGTCCCCACCTGCCCACATTCCACTCCTGTTAGCCACAGAGGCTGATAATGACGGCTCCATTTTTTGTGCCCGTAGTCAAACAGAGAAAGTCCAGCTTTACCTTTCACATTATGAAAATAGGCGTTTTCATTTTCCACAATGAAAATGTGATTTATTAGATGCTCTAGTAAATGTCTACCTTCCACCCACCTAAAAGACTATGTGTCTTCATAAGAAAATTCTAATACCCAATACTCACATGGTGCTTCCTATATGAATTGTTCTATCCAGCACTTTACATAGATTAATTCGATTCTCATAATACCCTTATAAGGGAGAAAGGCTCGGGGGGGGAAAAAAGGGGCTTTCTCTAAAGATAGGTTTGTTTCTGGCAATGATGAATTAGGTAATTTTGAACAACCCTACTTAGAACAACTGAAAAAAAACTGAGCTAAAAAAATAATTTCTTAAAGAAACTATTTAAAGTCACTAAAGAATTGCCAAATCATTAGAGAGAAAAAATAGAGGTGAGCCTGACATTTTTTTTTTTTCTTTAAAGGTACCAGCCAATTCTGGGAGAAAGACAGTAGGAATCTTCAAATGACTAACAAGTTGATAAGGCTTTGCAACCCTTTTAAATATGAAAAAAAAAGCTTGGAAAACCACTCAATTTTTGAGTTGGGACCCAGAAAAGATGTACCCTAAGGATAAGGATGAACCAAAGATTGACCAGCCTTCATAGATGCCAAAGTCCAGATTCAAAACATCAACTCAACTGGAAAACAGAGACCTGAAATGATTAGGGTTCCCATCACCTGCCAGAAGCAAATCATCTGTAGAAGATACTATTCTAGGCCTCATTTATCAACATAATTTTTCCTATGCAATATCTTGCACTCAATCAGAGATAATCATGTATATGCTGAGAAAGATCACATTGGAAAACCAAGGAAATGAAGAGGCTACCAGCAGAATCACAGGAGATTAACTTAATGGCTTATCTGATAAAGATTTTAATAGTGTAAGACTGATATTTCCAACAGAAAACTGGAAGTCATTTTTTCAAAGAGACAAAATGCTAGTGCTGAAAAATGCAATAACTTAAATCAATAACTCAGTGGATGTACTTCATAACTGAATGGAAAGAGCTGAGGAAAGAATCAGAAAAAGGGAAGTAGCTAAGTAGGTAAGACCAAACAGAAGCGAGTAGAAAGAAAAAGATAGAAAATACAGAAAATAGCATGAAAAGCATAAGAAACATGGCAAGGAGTCTATTACGAGGACTTGAAAGAATGGGGCGGAAGTAACATTTCAAAAGATAACGACTAATCATATTCCAAAAGTGACAAAAATCTTCAAGCTATAATTCAAGAAATGTTATGAATCATAAGCATGAAAAATACAGAGAAACAAGGCATATTAGTTGTGAAGTTGCTCAAAAGGAAAGCAGAGAGTAATATCTCAAAAAGAAGCAGATCTAAAAGGGGAGGAAGGGTGGGGGAAGAGATCGCTTCAGAGGAGCTACTAAGACTAACAGCCACCTTTGCTGCAAGTGCAGAGCCCTAGGGAGGAGAAAGAAAACGACTGCCAAATTGAAACTTCTATACCCAGGAGAAATGTGTTTTTTTTTTAAGTTATCCTGACAAAATTAAATATGCCATCCACAGACCTGCACTACAGGAAATATTAAAATGTGTTTTTTAGGTTAAAGGGGGTCCATGCTACAAAAAGAACCTGAGAGCAGCAGAGAGGATAAATGCAGCTAAAGCTAGATGAATATGTGTCCTGTGAAGTTTAAAATTAAAATGTCCAACAGTGGAACCATGTATGTCAGGATTAAGTGATAAGGAGTTAGCGTCCTACGGACACTGTCAATGAGGTAAGATTAACAATTTACATTGAATGTGATAAATCAGAGAATTATGTTTAATCTCCAGGGCAACTACCAGAAGAACAGTAAATAATGAGTAACTACCAAGATTATAGGGGAGGAAGAGTGATTGTTTTTAAAATCAATACAAGTGAACACTAGATAGAAAAAAGAGTAGAGTACATTAAATCCAATTTAATAATTCGATGAAACAGCCTTGGAATATCAGACTAGAAAATGTAAAGATAAATAATTTGCAAATTATTAGACTATTTTTTTAATCTTGAAATTCAAATTTGAAAACATATTTGTAACTAAACAAAGAATTTTTTTTTAAAAAAGAACTTCTTATTTATGAAAATCAACTATGTCACACTTTCCTGAAAAGCTGACAAAATATTCCTGTCACCTATTTTGGAAATAAGCTAGCCATCAATGCAGAATGACCTGGGACTTCTAATTCTGCAATTTCTGGGGCACTGGAGACGCAGTGGGATCTGATCACAACTGACAGTTACTGTTAAACCGTGACCAAATTGTTGTCTTACTGAAATTTTCTCCTCTGTAATGTGAGAATAACCCTAACCACAAAACTGAGATTATAGAAGATAGTACACATAAAGCCCCTAGATCAATGTGTGACATATAGTAAAAGCTTAACGAAGTTTACCTATTAAATTATAACATCCAAACTATACACTGAGTGTTTGAAGAAAAACACAAACCCCAACATAAATCCACCCACTAAGGCAACTTCAATCAATTTTTCTCCCATTCCTCCTCCAAAAAACCCAGAATTTGTGTTTCCTCAAATATTATAAAAGTACAGAAAATCGAAACCTCCTACATAGATATTCAAGTCTATCAAACCCTAATGTTATGCCACAGAAGCTTCACGTTGAGAATGGAGGCCTTAGAGACATAATGAAAGTGTTCCACAGGCTTACCTGACACTGCATGGCTTCCACTCAGTAATCGTGAAAACTCTTTTGACACTTGGAACAGAGCTTTTTGAAGTCAACCAAAAAGAAACTTGTCTTTTTTTAATTCAAGTTGACATGGCTCCCAGTTCCTAAGTAGCCCATTCCCTCACCTGTCTCTTGCTTTTGCCCAACCTCTACCCTGAGGTCATAAGCTCTTCTGGTGCTATCCTTTCTTTTTCTTACTCTTTGAATTTCATTTGCCTTACCTGTAAGATTGCGATCCTACTCCTGACCTTCTCTGTAATTCTGATGACTACCCAACAATGCACATGAAGTCTTTAATGGGAAGCAGCTGTCATTTCACTCTGTTTCAGGCCAAAATGTTGGCCTTCTCCTTTTTCCTGTTCTTTTAGTCCCTGCATTAATTTTTTTCCTAGATTTCCCACTTTGATCTTCAAATTACCCAGAGTTACCCACCCATCTACGTAAATGCTAGGCTTTGAGCATTGCCCTGTGCACACATCCACCCTGCCTTACTGCTGAGCTCCTCTGATTTAGCTTTCAAGTCCCGCTTGGACAACAAGATACCCTGAGCCCTTCCACCTCCTGTCCTCTCCTCAATTCGACAGGATTAATTATCTCCCTTCTATGTTTTTTTCTGAACCATGTCCATACTGTGGGTGCCATTCTTTGCACTTGTCACCAAATAGCATCCTGTCTGCATCACTTCTATCTGAATAAATTTCTTAAGGATGAATCCTATGTCTTCTTCTTTGTATTCCAGTTTCTAAAATATTGGAATTAGAGACATTTTTTTTCTCACGAGAGAGAGTGATCCTAGTTTAGTTTAAAAGTTCATTTGCTTCCAGTGTCCAATAAATGGCTTGTGTGAAAGTCATGTTTTTATTCATTCTGAGCATTCCTCTCCCTCTATCGTCCTTTAGCTGGAAATGTAATATCTAAAAACATGACAGCACAGTTGACTCAAACTCAGGTGCTTGTAGACATTAATGAAACAGACTAGGTGTAAAGTGCTACACACTCAAGAAAGTGCGTATACTCAGTGAAGAGAGGGAGAAACTGCTTGGCCCTGGCCAACTGGTCTCACACTGAAAGTTGTATCTATAGGGTCCAGAATCTACCCCGGATAATGGGGAAATACAGACTGAGAAGTCTTGCCCAATCTCAATACATTCAAACCTATTCAAATTAAGGCTGCTTAGCCTAAAAGAATCCAACAGGCTAACCTTTACAATAATCTCTCTTTTGCATGGCACAGGGAATGCAGTTAGCATTAATTCGATGGCTAAGTGGAGGGTCAGGAAGAAGGGGAAAAATTGGGGCAATTTTTTTATGAACAATCTAGATATATAACTAATACTCGAAACAAATCAAAATAAAATTATTTGAAAATTTTCTCTTTTGCCCCGCCTCATGGACACACTGTGGAGATTTCGTAGCCCTGAGGCCCAAACCCGTTCAAATATACCAACTAAGGTGATAAAGTCCCAGTGTACATACACAACACAAGTTCATCTAAATAAAATGACATTTTGTCCAACGGCATCTTTGAACCCAAGGGAACACCAAACCGTTGTTCAGAAGCCTCAGGAGCACACGTGTGTCCAGTTAAAACCACACCTTTGCTGAGCTCCTATGATGTGCCTGGCACTAAGGATGCCAAGTTGAGTGAGATGGCACTAAGTCATTCTCCATTAGGAAACACTTTCTTCCTCCACTCTGCTTCTGGGATGCCCCATCCTCCTCCACATCTCACTCATTTGGCTCACCTTGTTAGTTCCAGAAATGCACCACACATAAGCACTCTCCCATTGGGTCTTACAATCTTTACACTGAAAATAGCCATATTTGGGTTCCAAAAACTGCAAAAAAAGAAGAAAAGCCTTTCATTATCTTGGGTGGTTAAAGCTAGATCCTTCTTTGCTTGTGGCTTTGTATATGAAATTTAAAAAGCCCCTTGAACCTCATTCACAGCTGCTCTACAATCATTTAGCCTCTCATCTCTCAAGGATTACTGAGATTCTTCTTGTTGCCATCTCATGCTTCTCCAACTCATTTGCCACAATGCAACCAGCCATCTGCCTCAAGTGAAAATCGGATCACACGTTTGACAGATTTGAAACTCTTCTTTGTCACCTCATTACCAATAGCAGTGGTTGCCAGACTTTTGGTCCCCAGGTGCTTACAGCTGGCACCTTACTTTACTAAGTGACAACACATGCAGGCCATATACACAAACATTTTCAAAGCATCCTCCTTCATTGGAGGAAGGGGGGAAGGCTTTGCTCTCATTTTCCGAGGAATGGACAAGAGGAAACCGAGGCTGGGACTGAAAGACAGGGACAAGGGAGAAGTGCACCTGGAAGCCAGGTTTCCTGAGCTGGTCGGCGATGTCTCCTGGGGTCTGCTGGCTCTCCCTTTCGCTGGGACTTGGACATCTTCCTCTCCTGACTTCTCTTGTGCCTCTGGCGTTGGTGGAGATGGCTACAGCTGGCTGACCTCCACGGGACATGAAAATGCCTTTGTCCCCTCATCCTCCCAGTCCTTCCACATCCAGGAGAAGCCCCAGCAGCCCATCACTGCAGAACAAACGTCCCAGGCTGGCACGGCTGCCCTGGGGCCTGTGTTATCCCAAGGGGATCAAATGCACAGGGTGCAGGGCTCCAGAGCACACTGTACAGACCTGTTCACCCATGGGTTCATCTGCACCTCCACCTTTTAGGTTTTGGCCTTGCATAGGTGCCGACTCAGGCTGGGGTGCATTTGGGCCAGGATAGCCTTAAGCTGTGGCCCCTTGTAAGGATCGGTGCAGTAGACTTGTATGGGTGTGGGCACCAGCAGCCCCGGCCAGGCCAGGAAAGTGGGGGTGGCAGTGTTCTGCCCCCAGTACGACTGTTTGTGCTCAGAGAGTCTAGGCTGGCCCCAGGGCAGGGTGTTCCCATACTGTGTCCCCTGGTACAGGGCATAGGGAACCTGGACAAAGCGATCCATCTGCTCGACCAGCATCCATTCGCAGCACAATATCTTGGTACAGATTGTGTGTGTTCTTGGCCTAGCTGCCACCTTCACCCGCCCTTCTAATCCTCCAGGTCAGGTTGCTTCAAGCTCATTCCTACGTTCTCCATTTATTTCAGATTCTGTTGGGACCTGCTGCCCATTACCCTATTTGATGGGGGGAGGAGTGCTACCTGCCTTCAGAGGCATTACTGCCACCTGATTCCAATTGCTGCACACTATCTCTTTAAATCGCTGCTCCTAAATCTTTTTTTCCAGGCTGTTTTCATTTATGACTTATTGGCACACATGCTTTAATTAGTAACCCAATTATTCACCTAGTAACGCACTATTTTAGAGATTCTGTTTTAAAGCACATAGCAAAATGTATACAAGCAGCCTTATATGAGGAGAGTCTAAGGAAGAAAGCACACATGGCAGAGCTCATGCATGTTGAGACCACAGGAGTGAGGAGCATGATGTCAGGGGGTTGGGGAAGGTGGTACACAGAGAGAGAAATTGTCATTTCAGAGGATTATGTGACAAGAGTAACATTCTCCCTCCACTACTAGTAAGCAACCCTAAAAACAGTATGGTTGAAGGAAGCACACTATTCTGAATCTGAAATGGGACCAAAAGTAATCGATGAGATTCAAGTATAACAGATCAGAAGCCCTTTGGGAATGAAAGTGAAGCAGTTTCCGAGGCATTTTTAAGGACTTCAGCCACTAGATGGTCACCACTGACCCTCTCGTGTCTAAATTGAACCCAGATGGAAAAAAAAAAAAACACCTCTTCTGCATAGTTCTTCTTGTGACCAAAATATTTCAGAAAAAGATCTACTTGGCACAGGGAAAGAATGTACCGACTTCATTACTTTAGAAAATTCCTGGCCATGTATTTCAGGTGTACTGAAAACGGAGACACTACTAAGCGAGGAAACAGTGGTAAATAACAATACCGACAGGCAGCGTCTTGACTCTCCCACTCGTGCAGTAAAGCATGAGCTGGCTGAAACTTCCCAGATGGCTTCTCCACTTCGGGGTGTTGGAAAGTGTGTATTCGGGATCAGAGAATTGCCTGAGAAGACATCAGTACAGTTTTCTCAAATAGTATGACTGAACCTCACTTAAAGAACAATCTGAAGCCTCTGAGTGTGGAACAGAAATACACACTCTTTACACACAGACAGTTGTCTATGTTCAAGTTGTGTTGGTGGAAGCTGGCCAGCCACTATCACACACACTACTTTGGCTTTGAAGAATACGGGTTGAATATCCACTTTGAGAAAGAAAACTAGAAAGTTTGTTTATGCTGTAAATGATGAAGCATCTCATCAAGGACTAAAAATGCAGAAAGGCCAGGAATTAGGACTGAGTAACCATTCAGCCCAATCTGAAACAAACACTTTTTAATTGCCAACTTCGATTACAAATGCAAAGTCAGGTATGTGTGTGTTATTGTGCGTGTGTGTGCTCATCTTTTCGCACCACTACAAGGCCGAGCACGACGAGGAGTGCCCAGGGTACCAGCATGCAGCATCGGGACATGGTGCACATTGACGACTGCGATGAGTGTAACATGGGCCACCAGGGCCACCTTTATATGCCGGGGTCTCATGGAGTGGTGAGCCTTGCGTCACACCCCACAGGACTTCGCTGGGTGGTGACGTGGGATCCAAGACTCTGCTTTCTTCTCCCCGGCACTGCAACAGGATGCACTGTGGTTGGGTCTGAGGTGGGAGTAGGGAGAAGCCATGACGAAGAGCATGGGGTGGGGAGACACCCAGGACCCTGGGCACTTCACCCTGTGGTTTCTGGAAGGGCCAGGGCCTTGATCCTCACCCCAGTGCAAAATGAGCCCTGTTGCAGCCACATTGTGACCCGGTAAGTGTGGAGGGCCCAGGCATCGAAGTGCACAGAATGTCTGAACCAACTGCCATGCCACATGGTGGTGTCACACGCGGCGGGCAGCACCTGCAACACGCAGGTCCTGTGCCAGCAGCAGGCCCAGAACGTGCAGCACTCCCACAAGCAAACGCTTAACATCTTTTCCATGGGCTACCAGTAAGCACGGAGTGATGGCCAGAAGGTGGTGCCCCAGTGGGAGACAGCAGTGGGGACATGGGAGGGGGAAATGGTCAGCTGGAGAAGCATACTAAGCTGAGGGAACCTCAGGAGGAAAGGGTGGGGCTAAGCCAGAGGGTCAGGCAGAAAGGCTAGCTGTCAGTGTGGCTGAAGGTCGCAGAGAGGAGCGAGGGTCACAGGGCTTGAGGGTCACACCAAGGTTTGAATTGTGGATCTACTGAAGAGTCAGAGATAAGGGACAGCTGTGAACATACGCTTCCAGTTCCCAGCGCATAATTGGTGAGGCAGGTTTCCAGGAGCCACCTTGATGGGATTCCATCGGGCCAGGGTGCAGCCATGAAAATGGGGGATCTCACTCAGAGAACTCTAGAAGCCTCCCAGAGTTCCACCGCCGGGGCCCACTCCTCCTCCCCCCACCCCGGGGAGCTTCCGGGAGCATCCTCGAACGCATCCTCCTCGCCTTCCGCATCAGTGTCCCCAGCCTCTCGAACGGGGGGGACCTGTCCGGCCTGGGGACACAGGACGGCGGCGGGTGACAGCGCCCGCCCCGCACGCTCAGGCCATCGCGGGCCCCCCCGGGCCCCAGCCAAGGTCGGGACGCGGCTCCCGACCGGCCAGGCGGGACGAGGAGGAGGCGGGGAGGGAGGCCGACGCGAGCCCGCCCGGCCAGGGTCTCACCCGTCGCCGCTTCGCACAATGCGCGGTGGTTGCTTCGGGCGGACGCGCTGGGTGCGGCGCGCGGCGCCCGCCAATGGCTGCGCGGGGCGCGGGCGGGGCCGGGGTCCGCTCCCCGCTCCGGGCGCCTCCGCCGCCAGGGTCTCCCCGGTGCGGGTGGAAGCATCCTCGTCCCCCCCACCCCACCGCGCCCCAAGAAGAGCCCGTCTGCTGGGAGAGGGACACAGAATTCCAAAGCCCCGGGACCTGCCGCTAGCAAAGTTGAAAAGTCTCAACAGAAAAGGAGAAAAAAGAAGAAGAAGAAAGCCAAATGTCAGGGTCGGGGGCTCCACTGCAGGCCCCCCCTCCCCAGCCTGCCTCCGTAGGCACGGATTTTCAGAAAAAGATGGGTTGGGTGAATGGGGTGTCCTTTGCTTAGGCGTGGATCCTCTTGATCGCTCTGTGTGTGAGCAGATGGTGTAGGAAAAGTTAGGGCTCAGGGTGCTGCTTTCGTGTTTCATGCAGACCTCACCCCTCCGTGGAAAATCGGCTGTCATTTCAAAGGGTTGGGGTTTTTCATTCGTTTGTTTGTTTTTTGACATAATGGCTAACAGGGGTGATCAGAAGGGGAAAAAAAGGAGAGATTGGAGCTGATTAAAATGCTGATCTAAAACTTCTATGTTGAGCAGCAAGATCGAAGGGAATTTGTATTTTAAAAGTGAGCATGTCCTCTAAGTCCCAGGAGGTCAAACTCATCCATATGAAAGGTGTCTCTATTGAGGCTGCGAGTCAAAGGAAACAGACAAAAAGGAAGCGCCCCTGGCACAAACACGGGAAGGTAGGTGTGGGGCGATAAACCACCCCTCTCTCAAGCAGACCCTTGGAAGCACACTGTGTCCTTGTTTTTATTTGAACAATTTGCAACAGTTCACTGTCATGGCGCTGGTTGACATTCTGGCTTCAGTATTAACATTAAGATTTCCCTCGTTGTTAATCTTGTCGCTATTTTAATCACTTAGGAAATGTAGTTACCTAGATTTACACACGCATTTTTAAAAATCATTGATATTTTTAAAAAGCTCCGTGCAGTAAATACAATCATTGATAACGTTCCAAGTGATTTAGTTAGCAGTCCATTATTAACCACTCTGAAATTATGTAATAACTATTCAACATGTTAGTGTTGTTAAAGTAATCACAAAGGAGGAAAAAGAACTACCTAGGATGCAAGTTAAATGCAGTCAGTAAATGTTTGCATATTGCCAACCAACATTTTAAACTTCCTTCCTTAACCCTTTTTGTTAAAATTAAAAACAAAAAAGGTCCTATAAGTCTTTGATGTAAAAGCATTATATAGCAATAATTACTTTAAAAAAAAATCTAATAGTTTTCTTTAAAATAGATGATAGGGCAGGTGGCCACTTGTCTTCAGGTGGCCCTTTTGAGAATTTTTTTTTTTTTTTGAGAAATCAACTTTAATACCTTTGCCAGGGTAATATTCCAGACTTAGAGCAATTGTGGAGTATTTGAAAGGCCTTCATTTCACCTCTTCCACAAGACTGCTCTTCTAGACTGTAGGCTCCTCAGGCTCCTTGCCTGAGGATGTTAGAATTTTATGCTTCTTTGAGTACTGAGATACAGTGGATCTTCATTTTTGCTCTTCCTTTAACAGGACACCTTTAATTCTGAACCATTTGTTTCCTTTCTGTTTTCTTCTCTGATATATCCTACAAGTTCTGGAGACAGAAGGGAAAAAAGGCAAGGAGGGAGGAAGAAAGAAGAGAGGGAAGGAGATCTTGAGAGAACACTGCTGATAATAACAGATGAAGGTTATGTAGCAGGCTACAGTTGACAAAGCTTTCTGACATGCAAATTTGATTTGAGACTCACATGTGTGCGTATCAAGTGTAGGTAGGTAATCTCAACCCAATAGAATTAATGAATAAATTCAGACTAAGGCTTTACGTGAAGCCTCGTACCAGGGCTGACAGTCAACGAATGTTCACTGAATGAGTGAAAGAATAAATATGCTTTCAAAATCACATTTCTCATTTCATGAAGCCAAACCAGAAACCCAAAAGCAGAACTGAAGAGCACAAAAACAGTGTTAAACACTGGATTGTACCAAATATTTATATGAGAAATTAACTTTTCTCTGGCACAGTCATACTCTACAAAATGAATCTGTTAAAATACTATAAGTCTCCACATTCTTGATAACATTTCTTACCAGAAATTTTGTGTGAACTAGGATAAAATTCCTAGAGCTCTATTTATACAGATAACTATGTACAGCACAAACAATTTCTATTTTTAACATCTTCTTTCATTTTATTACCAGTGCAGCACTTAGAAATAAAATATTTATGAGAGAGAATAAAAGTCAAATATGACTTCCTCATACAATATAGTATGCACCATAGATTCATTTCTATATTCAAGAGTTAAAGGTAAAGATTCTAGGTGACGTATGTTCCTCCCCAACACAAATGGGACGTAAACTTCTTTCTCAGATAGGTAGGCACACTTGAGCTTTCAATACGTATTAGCCAAAAAGTGTTTGAATTATTCCCGACTGAGAAACAAATGAAGAAATGAAAGCCTTAGTTTTGTTCATGTGTCACAAGGAATCTCCTACAAAGATAAAGAGTTCTGGTGCTGAGTCCCTAGATGTACCCTTTGTAAGTGAAGTTGGCCTTTCTGCTTGAAAAAAGAATGAAGATAGGGATTTTATAAAATGGAGTCACTTTAATGAGGCTGCTAAAATCATTCACATTATGAAATCTGAGGCATGAGGAAACAATTGCCCTAACTAACCTGGGACTCAAACTTTTGAGCTTTCTGGTCCTGGATATAAATATTCACTACGTGTCAACACCTGGACACATACATGCCTGGCCTCCACATAACCCTCTGATCACCCCCCAAAAAACTCACATTTCCAGACCACCTGACAGCCATTAGACCACTGGATGTGATCAGACCTCCTGAGAAGCATTTTCCAGCCCAACTTGCATTCACCATCCAGACCACTTGACATCGAACTGATAATCGTCCTGAGCCAATCCTAGTTATTTAGTTACCTCTCTTCTATAAGCTCTCAGAGCTGGGGGAGCACTGTTATTAAAATGGCCTTATAAATTCACTGCCAGCAGTCAGAGAAGACCTTGTGAAACACACAGAATTCAAAGAAATGAACTTTTCACATCTGTGCTGCATGGGTCGAAGAAACATGAAACAACTACATAAAATAGTGCAGGGTTTGATTAGGGCTTTGAGATCGTTACATGTAAAGAAACATGGACATATAAGAGAAAACGATGAAGAATCCAGTCAGGTGATCAACATGCATGGACTACAGGGTTCTACAAGAGTTAGGTGGTTGTAACTCGAATGCAGCAACTTGTTGCTAAATCTGCCAAACAAACACAAACAGGGGACACAGAGATCTCTTTCCCTTTGTATTGTCTTGCTACATTTGAAAGTCATTGAAAAGCAAAAAACATCTGTTCCTTCCTCAGAGAGCTGACAGCCCTCATTCTATGGTTTAAAAAGAAAAGATATTTATGGGAACTTCTAATGATCACCTGCTTCGAAAGCAGCTGGCAATTAATTGATTATACATACGACAGGCGAAATCAAGGCCCCAAAACAATTTCCCTAGGGACAATGCCGGTGTCCCCAGGCCTCTGGTAATTTCAAGACTCACATAAAATTTTAAAAGAGAGCAAAAAAGCAAATGTGAGGCCAGATGACAAGAAAACAGGCAACAGCTGAGAAGCAGGAGCCTGGGTCAGTCTGGATACTCCCCACCCCGGTAAGAACGGTTTCCATGAGAGCTGCCTTGGACCCTGGTAACGAGAGACAACTGGAACTGCACAATTAAAAATAATCGGAACAAAACAGGAATTCGCGTGTTTGCCCCATGGAATTCACACACACAATGATCTTTAGCTCTAGGCACATCCTCAGTCAACGTTCCTTGTCAAAGGTGAACACATCTCTGTAGACACACAGAATCCGAAAACCTTCACACTTGTCGCCTTGCCTGGGATATTCCCTCCTCTAACACCCCCCTCCCTGCCCGTCTTTTATTTTTGTTTTTTTGCTTTTCTTTCTGTTCACAGCTACATATACTCCTGGGAAACAGAAATGATGGACGGGTGTTCGTGTCAGGATTGAGCTGAAGAAACACGTATGTGGCCGAGATGGCCTCAAGGACAATGGGCCGTCTGCGTTGCTGATGTCAGCCGTGGGAAGCTGTTGCTTTGGCCACCAGAGAAGCACAGGCTGTGGCAGGGTGACCAGAGGCCTCACCTCCCTGGTTGGTGGTACTGCCTTGGCTGCAGATGGCCCTCGCCGTTGGTGCGCCCACACGTGGTGTGGGAAGTCTGCCACCCAGCTGGGGCCTGGGCCCGAGCACCGGAGCCCTTGTCATCAGAGTGACTTGTGTGGCCAAAGACGCCTGCCAGCTCTCAGCTCCAGGCTCCTGAGCCACACCACAGCCCTCTCCTGCTGCTGTGTCGCGGCCTGTGCCCTCAGGTGCCCACGTATCAGCGGGAGAGATGTGCCCGAGCGCGCCTGGACGTGACGCAAATGAGCCCGATTTTCAAGAGACTTCAAGGGACCCTCCAGGTGGACCATCCCGAAGTCCAGCAGGTACCAGCACGGCCCTTGCACCACAAGTGCTGACACCCCCGAGGCTGACACAGGGTTTTCTTCCCCCTTCCTCCCGTCCCGTACCACCCGTTCACCGGTGGCCCTGGTGACCACCTTCGGAGCACACAGCAGAAAGGACACAAAATACTAACGCAGAAACCGGACCCGCAACACAGAGCCAGAAATGTCTCCTCGGCTCTGGAGCACGAATCAGGACAGGGCTTCGGATCCGCGGGGAGGGGTGGTCAGCTTTCCCCAGCCCACTCGCTTGGAGTGACAGTGGCACTCGCCCCACACACCTTTCCTGCTCTGAGACGGGCACCCCTCCCGGCGGTGGCTCTTGCCAGCAGGCTCCCCTCTAGCGGGCCTGACGCCAGATGATGGGGAGTCACCTCTCAGCAGTGAGGGCTCCCGGGGGCCCAGAGGAAAGTGCCTCGTTTCAGAGGAATGATGCTGTTTCTTTGTGGAAAGCCCCGACCTAATGTGACCCGTGTGCAGACACACTCACAGCTGACTTTTCTGTCCCGACGTGCATGGCCCTGGGTACTGCGCCCGGTTCGTTCTGTCCCAAGGGATGCCCCGCTGGTTTCGCTATCTTCACCTGCGTCCAGGGAGCTGGAGCTGTGTTTCACAGCATCGGGTGATAGGAGCCTCCTGGAGGGAGCGCTGTGCTGCTGTCCTATTAGGTGCCGAGTTTCACTTTTGTCGCTGAAAAGCTCCTGGTCTTTCTCGTTATTGAAACGATTTTCCGTTAGGATTTTCCACCCCAATATTCCACTGAAACACAACAGGGACCCCCCATTCAAGTAGGTGGTTCAATTGTTTGATTTGGTTCAATTGTGTGATTTGCCAACACATCATGTTTACGAATGTGCAGGGACAGGGCGGGTTTCTGTGTCGTCCTCCTCTCCTGCGAGAAGAAAGTTCTCCCTCCGACGATGGGGGACTTGCCAGGTACTCCCTTCATTTCTTGAGTCGTCCTTCCCACGCCTGTGCTTCCAAACAGCGCGGTTGGCTTTATTTTCTCATGCTGAATTTCTCTCCTGCTGGTCTTGCGCTGGCCATGGCTGTCAGGAAATGACAGGACGAGCTAGAGGCACTCTGGGCTCTTTTCAAAATTCACCAAAGGGATGCCCAGATGTGTCTCACTTTCCCCTTTGGCATTGGTCTCCTGGGATTGCTTCAGCATCATTTGCATTTGAACGAGAGCAACCGCCATCCTTTCAGCATTCCTTGCGGACAGACAGGCCAGTGACTCATCTGGCTGTTATCTGGAGTCCCAGGGGAACCTTCAGGTGGACCTGGGCATTCCCCTCTGTGGAATATGCATCCCCCCCCCCGTCCACATGCCAGAGAATGCGCCAGGACACAATATCGTGGTGGGCCCGTGTGGACACTAAGTGGAACGGAATGCGGTGAAGGGCCTCATTTCCAATTTGAAGATTACGGAGGGCAGGGGTGGAAGTCGATGGCTTTTTCTCGACCCCGAAGATGAGTCTTGGAAGCAAGTGTCCTTCGTTCATAAGCCAGGCCGCTAGGCGTCCGGAGCAAGCTGCCTCTTGCTTTGGGAGCTGGCCGTCGTGTGAGGATGGGGTACGCTAATCATCACATGTGGAAAGTTCCCGAGGGAGTCAAGGCTCAGCAGCGTGATGTTTGGCCAGGAAGCGCCCCCACCACCTTCACATACTTCACCTATGACTTTTAACAGAGCCTTTCCTGGCCTCCCGAGAAAGGGAAGCCTCTGAGGATGTCATCGACAGCATCCTCGGGAATGGGGAGTAAACCAGCAGCGTGCTGCTCTCCACATACGTAAAGTCACGTGGACTTCCCCCATCTGGAACAAATGTTGGTCATCGAGCATAACGGGAGGCCAGAGAGTTCCGCACCTGCAAACTACGAGACCCTGAGAACCAGTCGTGCTGAAGGGGAGATGATGACAACTGTCCAAGAGCTACGTGGTGGCAAACACACTCAGCCTTCCGGGCCATAAATATTTAATGAGGGGTGGCCCAGGAAGCTATTTAGATGTTAAGGGTGGGGTATATTTGTTCTATATAAAGCCTGTCCTTCCAGATTGTTCATTCCGTCCCAGGCCTCTGAGGGATCCAGCAGACTCTCCAGACATGGCGACGACCGGCACATCGACCGGTAAGTTCCCATCAAATTTCAAATTTTGGATGATGTGGGGACATCATCCAAATGTCATGATGGTTTCCAGACTGAGAGAAAGTGTAGAATGCCGTCAGACAGGACAGGAGGGCTACATCTTGCAGGGCTGTATTTCAGGGAGGGTTTAGAGAAGGGAACTGAGCAAGTCCTGGACATTGTCTCCTTGAAAGAGAAAAGAAAATGAAAAAAACTGGAACCTTAGCCACGTTTCCCACCATCACCTCTTCTACCGAACATCTTATGGTTAGAATACTACCGGTGGACAGTATGAATTATTGTATAGTGAATATTAATATTGTGTAGTTAATACATACAATTTTATACATCAGTCAATCCAATAAAAAAAAAAAGGTTTCTTCCTAAAAATGTGCAATGGCTTATTCGCAATTTCAATCATACCCCCTTTCCTGTAACTTTTGGCTCGCCTATTGCTTTTCTTGTCAGTTTGCAGATGCTTCATGGGTGGCGGTCATCCCGTCTAAAAGGTGGAACTAACTGTTTCTTTCCTCAGGGCGATTTTCGGGGTGTTTATCGGTTATCAGTGGAAAGTAGTGCTTAGGATTCCCATTTTTCAGACGTGGGATGAAGGACAGGGCGAGCACATCCAGCCCCTGACAGTATTGTTATGGAAACTGGCCTCACCCATCTTCATTCTCTCAGACAAGCCCCTTTCCTCGAGGGTCTCGCAGAAGGAGCATTGTGCTGACGCCCCATCAGAAGGAGGCTCTGCACACGCTGTTTCAACAGAACCCCTACCCCGGAATAACGACCAGAACACAGCTGGCCCAGGAAATCCGCGTAGCAGAATCCAGAATCCAGGTAGGCGGGATGTTCTCGTTCACGTGGTCTCGGGGTCAGTTTGAAGACAGAATGTGGGCCAAGTCGTTGGAAGTCACTCCCCAGGGTCAGCTAGCGGGCTCAGGAGACGTAGCTGCCTTCTTCTGCCATGACGTGTGGAGAAGGAAAGGACACAAAATCGTGATGGGAGTGCCATGCAGAGGAGAACGGCTCAGCTCAGGAGTGCCCCTCCCCCCGTGTGACAGTTTCCAATAAGCCACGGGCTGCAGAGAATTCAGCTTCAGGGGAGAAGATGTATTTCTGGCTCCTGATGCAGCCCTCCTGGTCGTGTGAGACATTCTTACCTCCAGTCCTGGTAGTGAACGTGCATCCCTTAGGAGCAGGTGGATGTAGGTGGCCTGAGGGAACCGGTGCTTTGGTGGATGGCCCAGAGACCAGGCGGCACTGGCGTGGCTGTGCCGTGGCTCTTGCCCTCTGTGCCTGGCCTCCCGGTCGTCCTCTGTTCTGGAGCCCGGCCCTCTGATTAGTTTCCTAGTAAGTCAGTGAGGAAACAGCACCCAGTTCTTTCGAGCTCCGTGCTGGGGCCTCGGAACAGGACAGTAGCATCAGGTCTTTCCCTGCACAATGTTGCCCGGGCTATTACACGTGGGTCCCATGGCGATCACCGAGGAAGACGTGATGACCTGATTGTTCATTGCAGATGCTGCGTTCGGTCGGCTTTGGGGCTGTCATCTGGAGGTGAACGCCTTGTGAGTTGCAAACCAGGCCACCTTTGGAGGATAACTCTTCCCCCTGGGGGCAGAGAGCCAGTTTGGGGGTTTCTCTTGCTGGACTTTTTGCGGGTGCGCGTGCATGCGTGCATGTGTGTGTGCGTGCTGGTGTGTTTCTGTTGTTGTCATCATTTTAGTCGCTATTCAGGGCCACAAGGGGAAATAGGGCACGATGACCAAGTTGTCCTTTTCCACCTAGGTGTGGTTTCAGAACCAGAGAACAAGACACCTGAGGCAGAGCTGACTGAGGCCCACAGACTCCCTGAGGGAAAAGCAGTGCCACCCAGAGGAACAGCCTCCAGCTGGGGCTCCAGGTGAGGATGCGGCTTTCAGAATGCGTCCCCCGAGAGGGTCTTTTTAAGATGGAAACGTCTCTGCTCTTTGCTGCCAAAAGTTCTGCCTCCGTTGCCTAGGACGGGGACCATGCTATTCACATCTGACCCCGCTCGTTGTCCCGGCGTAAGGGCTTTGATCCTTCTGGGCCTGAATGTGCCAGAACATGCAGAGACTTATCTTTCACCAACTCGAGGGTTTTACCCACGAGCTAGCTAATGTGTGGGTGGGTCATATCAGAGAGCAAGTACTCGCACGCACACAGACACACACACTGCCATACCTGCTTTAGCATGGACCGTGCCATTGTCCCGTAGACCCTCCTTTTGATTTTTCTTTTCTTTTCCATCTAGCATCCCTCTCCAAAGAAGCCCGGAGGAAGCGGACACCCATATCGCCATCCCAACGCTGTGTGCTCATTCAAGCTTTTGAAAAGAACCGATTCCCCGACATCGTGGCCAGGGAAGACCTGGCTCGACAAACAGGCATTCCAGAATGCAGAATTCAGGTACGTTGTCAGTGCGGCCACACGAATGGCCTCATGTGACCAGGTCACTGACCCCGAAGAGGATGCTGCGCGGATGTGGGCTCTTTGGGGTTATCCTCCTGATCCCGACGACGGTGTGGGTGGCCTGGAAAGCACCTCCCCTCTACAGGGGAGAGTGTGCCTGTAACAAAGCATGTCCACGTCAGATTGGTGGCAGCATCAGCGTCAGGAGAAAAGCTGGGAAATGGGGAAGTTCGAGGATTCTCCGTCAGTCGGGGAGGGCTTCCGGAGCTCAGCAGCGCTGTCATTGTAGCCCAGACGTCTCTTTCCTATGAGTGAGGACAGTGTCCTGCTGTGGTCCCATGCTTGCCCTCACTGGGGCCCCAGGGGCATTAGGGCTGGACTCTCACTTCTCTTGGTGTTCATGTCTCCCTCTTCTTGCCCTAGGTCTGGTTTCAGAACCGAAGAGCTCGGCACCCTGGGCAGAGCGCGCGTGGGCCCCCGAATGCCCTGGCAGAAGGCACTGACCTCGAGACCTCGCAGGCCCCTCCGCCAGTCACAAGCAGCCCCCCGGCTGCACTCAGCAGCTCTCCTCGTTGTCTTCCCACGAATGCTGTAGATGACATGCGGGCATTTGCTGTGGCAGCAGCTCCACCTCTCGCCTCTGCCATGCCTGTTCCCGGGGTTCCCTCGAGTGGCTGTGCCTTCCGGTCACTGAGGGATGTGGGGGCCCAGGACATGCAGGCTGGGTGGGGAAGAGTGCATTCTCATCCTTCTTGGACACCTATGAATTACTCGTCAGCGGGAATGGCTCCAGGACAGTGTCTCCCATACACCCACAGTCCTCTGTGGGCCCCACAACGAAACCAGAGCCAGGGGCACATCGCAAGCCCTGGCATGACTGCTCCGCCTTTGCCCGACGACCCTAAGCAGGGGTGCGTCCAGGGCCCGAGCGTGGTCGCGGCTGGAGCAGAGATGTGGAAAGGGTCAGTTCCGCAGCCTCCGCAGGCGAGCACCTTCTCTGACGAACCTCTGGGGTCTTAGACGAACTCCTCTCAACCCCCGAGCTTCAGGGCCAGGGGGAAGCTTTGCTCAGTGGGAATCCCCAGGAAGACGAGCCTGAAGAATTTCTGGAGTCACCACTCACTGAGGAAGAATATCAGGCTCTGCTAGACATGCTGTAAAGGTGACATGGATCTCACCTTTAGGAGGGGAGCGGTGTCCTTCTCTTCACCTTAACTCTGACTCACCTTTCAGCGGGGAGAGATCCACCAGGACTGCGAGGAGCGAGATACGGGAACAGGACCATGGCTGGGAGTCGCAGCCGCCTCTGCCAAGCCTTGGAGCTGTTTCCTCTCTCTCCTGCTCATGGCTTTCGATGGCCTCCTTGACAGTGGCCAAGACCCACAGTTCCTCCAGAGGCACCGTTGGCACCAGACAGCAAGCAGGTGCCCTCCCCGAAGCTCAACTAATGCAACGATTTGTCTCAAGGATCCTGACCTGCTCTCTGCGACGGCCACCGACAGGTCTCAGTGTGTGAATCTAGGACAGTGAGGACTGACTCAAGCTGGAGGGGTGAGAACGGACAGTAGCACGGCTCACGGGTCTCTGCTTGTGAAGGGTGGAGGTGAGCTTAAGCCCAGAATCCCATGAGACGTGTGCATGTGATTTCGCCTGGGATCTCTGAAGGCACACAGCTTCGGGGGGTGGTGCTCATCCACCAGCTCAGAGCCATCACTCGGGGAGTCACATGGGTCTCAGACCTTCATGCATCCCCGCATGTCGGTATGTGTGCCCGTGGATAGCTGCCCATCGTTGTTCAAATGGGTTTTGGGGAGAAAGGAAGAGTCCTGTCTGACTCTCCCGGCTGCCCAGCTTCGTCTGTGTCTCCTCCCTTCCTTTTCGTTGTACCTTGGAAAAGGCCTTTAGGAATTTTAAGGAGACTGCCACTCTTCGTTTGTACAATAAAGAGCTATTTGAAAACTCACTGCGACTTCTGCATTGTCATTTGGTGGCCTTGCCTGCTTCCCGGTCCCCTTGGCAACTGTTCAGGCGTTTGCCATGCCCCTTCACCGTGACCCTGAGCGAAGCAAGTGAGGGTAACCAAGCCCAGCCCCCAGCACCTATGCATACACACACCCGATTGCTATCTGTGGAACCTCCACAGCCAACCACCTTGACATTGATTCTGGGAGACATGCGAGGTCTCCAGCAGGGGATGTGCTTGTCGCGTGCGGGCCCGGTCTATCCAGACACAATCCACACTCCTAGATCGTATGCAGCGACTCCTTGTCCTAGTATGCTGCAGGAGAAGGGTTTGTGGACCCAGTGATTCCATGCCCGCGGTTCTCACACTTGTTTCTGCAGAGTGTGCAAGTGGTAAGAGATAACTCTGACATCGTTTCCTGAGCCTCACACCCTTTGTGTCCGAGTGTTGTCGCATGTCATAAGATCTCACTCGCCTTTACAGCCGAGGAGAGGCATCTCCCACACCTTCTTTACCCATTTGTCTGCAGAGGAGCACTCGGGTGGCTACCACATCCTGGCTGCTGTCCACAATGTTGCCGTGTCCTGAGGAGTGCATATTTCTTTTCGAATTGGTGTTTCACTGATCTCGGTTAATATCCACAGGTGGCAATAATGGGCCACTTGGTGGCTGCCTTTTTTTTTATTTTTCCTGAAGAACACCCATGTTTTCTTCTCAGGGTGGGGGGCTGGCTGCACCAAATTGCTCTTCCATCAGCAGCAAGTTAGAGTTCCCTTTTCACCACATCCACGCCAACACTCGTTCTGTGTTAACTTTTTGACGGGAGGCATTTTTTTAAGTGAGAGGTGACCTCTCTTTGTGGGTATTATGCTCAATGAATTCGTTCAGACAGAGAAGATGGTTACCATGTGACCTCACTAACGGGTAGACTCCAGAGAAGCAAACGAATGAACCAAACAGAAACGTTCTCACAGACAAAGAAATCCAACTGAGCCTTGCCAGGCCGAGTGGGGTGGACATCTTGAGATAGAGGACGTGATTCATAGACACAAGACGTTCTCGGTGGGAAACAAAATCGATGCAAGTCCATGACCCACCACCCAGTCCTGTGCTGGAACTCGGGTAGGTGGTGTGAGCGTCTGAATACACGACACCACATGGGTCTCACTTACAGGGCACCCTCGAGGGCAAGACATTTCAAAAACTGAAGCCTGGTGTATTGTCAAAGAGAAGGTGGAAACTGCAGCCACAGCAACAAGGCAAGTCATTTTACAGACACCTGATTGCTGCAGGGTCTTCCTTGATCTCCTAGTGAATCCCTCCAGGTCTTCACTTGACCTTCCTGTAGTTCTCTGCTGATGACTAGGAGATTTTTTAGGTCATTTCCACCTTCTTCCCCTTCTGGTATCCTCAAACGGGGGTTTTCAAAACACGTCTCATAAACGCTTCTTTTCCATATTTCAGCTTTGAGTCTTTGGCCTTAAGCAATTTCTTCTGGACAGTAGCAGCCTCAGTTCACCTTTATTAAGAGTGTGCATCTCCCAGCATAGCAATTAGAGCTTATGCCCACACGACTCCGCAGCTTTACTAGACTACAGCAAAATGGCACTGACAGTTACAACACTCAGTGGTAGCTTAGTCAAGCCAACTCAGTCTCCAATATCAGCGCAGTTAGCGTTCAGCAGCAGCTTCCATTGCCTTCGAGCAGGTTGCCTGTCCACAGATGAAGCCTAAGGCCATTGAGCTAGTCACAAATGTTTGTAAACTTCTGCCCCTCTCGTCAAGCTAAGCTTCTCATGCCCTCATGACCTTTCAATTGCAGGGCCATAAGGTGCTACCTTACACAGACACTATCATGACCTCAGTGGTCCTGTGTTGGGAGCGTTTGCCTGATGGCTGACCTTGGGGCAGACAAGGCATTGTTTACTCAACAGGTTGTCTGCACAGCTGGCAAATACTTTGCTAATCTTGTAAAGGCTGAAAAGTACCTTTGTGGCTCCATGGAATGAGCTGATTGTTTTAAGGAGGAAGATAGAATTAGCAACAGGTTTCTTATGCAAATGTCAGCAATTGTCTGTGCATACTTGGGATTTTCGGATTTCAGGGCAAGCATGATGGATAAATGGAGTGTGCTGAATAAACTTGGGGCTGCAGTATTGACTGTGAGCCCTCCGGATTCTTTCTCTTCTTCTGTCTTTTTTCCCTAATCCTCACTCCCCCTCTCAGGACTGTTCGATCTTGGCCAGCGGGCTCCGGCAAACAAGGAATTGCTAACAACCAATACCTCAATGCTGATATAATGAAAATAAGAGTTTATGAGAAGAGTTTTGAAAATACCTGTTTGAGGATAGGGGAAGAGCAATAAGGTCGAAGTAGCCTGAAAATCACTTTGAATGAAATCACTAGAAAATCATGCAGAAATCAAGTGAACATGTCTTGGGATTAATGTGGTGCTCAAGGACGATCCCACATGAATCTGGTGACTACCAGGTGACTAGGCTTGTCACCAGGTTTTTACTTTATTTCATAGGATGAACCATGCTTTAGATGGTGAAACATTTTAAAATTAGTTTAGCTTGTAAATGTGACAGGCGTAGTGTTGTGTTTTCCACCCAGATTACTCTAGTTCTAGCAGAGAACTTTACTTTAGGCCATGGAGTTTCATTGACTTTTTTTTTTTTTTTTTTACTAAGAAGGTGTTTTGATTATGTACCAAGTCCTAAACCTAAAGATCCATTCATTAGAGTTAGGCTAGATTTTGTGTGCCAAGGTCACTGTTTGACTTACTGTATATAGGAGCAATGCCTTGCCATGCTTTCAGGCTCTCCAATTAAGTTCCTTACAAGACAGTTCAGGCTTTCTTGGTGCCAAAACTGTGTTCTAGTACCAGGGAAAAGGCTTAGTGTTGTCATTTATGGTCCCCTTTCAATAACCATCCACAGGGAAAATTGGTGATGTGGGACCAGGTTGTGCTGAATGTATTGTGATGATAACACAGGGTTGGTGCCATTGGCCCAATTTTTATCATAAATGCTTTAAATGGAGGACAGTCTTGGAGCCGTTCACAGAGTCTGAAGGACTAGAGTCACTCCATTTTGTTATGTAGACTCCAGATTACATGAAGAAAAATTCCCTGAAAAACAACAATAGGGACAACACCATGCCATCTGGTCAATCCGACCAAAGCCATTAATCAGTCAGCCCTCCCTGCACCTGGCCCTTATTGCACACAGTCGTCTTGTGGGCGGCCCTAATAACCTATCACCCAATCTCCTTAAAGGTCAGCCCTAACCCTCCAATCAAGCAACGCCGAGGCAGGCTTGCGGTTTTACCCTTTAAATTCGATCCCAACCCCTCAGTCGGGGCTCCTCTCACTCACTGCTGCGTCAGTGGATGAGTGGGGTCCAAACTCGAGTTTGTCAATAAACCCCCTCTTGTGTTTACATCGGTGTCAGTTTCCTTCTTGGCTCGTGGAGTTCCAAACCAGGGCATTAAAAGTCCTTCATTCTTCCTTCTTTTAGAAAATGACAGCTCGGTTGTGTACGCCAAGGTATCAACAAAAGTTTTAGTTGGCAGGGCCTAGGCTGCATGTCTGTGGGCCCAGGCCTAGGTCTTCATACTGGTCATTGTTACCAATTAAAAGGTCTTGACGTTGTGGGCCTGGGCTTTAACTGCTAACTTGTAGGTGGTCAGGCTTGGTTCAGATTTTCACATCTGTCGGTAGGGTCAGTATGACCATGTGTGGTCCTGACCACCGAGGTTCTAGTGACTGAGGCTGTAGCTCCTTGAGGAGGACCTGGTCCCCCAGCGACAGTGGATCCCTATTCAAGGAAGCTGATCCGATAGCTGGGTCTGTTGCAGGGGCTGGGAGGCACGAGTGTGCTCAGTAAGGTCTGGAGGAGAAAGAGATCAGGTAGATAAAAAATCAGTGGAGGGGAATTTATGGGTTAGTCATAAGTAAGAAGAAAGGGTCTCCTGTAAAGGAGTTCAAAGGGGCTGAGGCCAGAAGGGGTCCGAGGTGAGGCCCAGAGCTGGGTAAGAGCCAGAGGCAAGAGAGTAGGCCATGATATATGAGCCTCTAGGGAGAGTTTAGTGAGCTCATCTTTGAGGCAAATACGGATGGGAGTGTGATGAGTAGCAATAACAGGGGTAGATGTGTCCCAGACGGAGGGATCGACAGGGTCAGAAAGGGTAGGTGGAAGGGGAGTAGAATCTGGTGCTAGGACAGGTAGCAGGAGCAGAGAAAACTGTGTTTGTGGCCTTATATATAGAGGCCCCTAACTTGTGTAGGGGATCGCTACCTAAAGGGGAGCTGAGCATGGAGAAATGACTAAGAAGGAGAGTGAGAAGTGAAAGCCATCCAGAGAACATGAGAGAGGGAGGGTTTTAGGCTGTGCTGTCAGTCTCCATTACCAAAATAGGTGAGGGAACCGTAGGACCCGACTGAGATGGCAAAACAGAGAAAGTAGCCCCTGCGTCCACCAGGAAGAAGATGGACTTAACCCGCCTGGAGTGTAACCCTGGGCTCAGCGAGAGTGAGTGGGGTCCTGGAGTTGGCATCGTCAGTCATTGCTAACCCGAGGAGTTCCAGTGAAGGTGTTGCCTGACTGGATGATCCCCCGCTTGGAGGTGCCGACAACGATCCGGTCATTGGGCCATCAGATGTCCAGTGGCCCATCTGCCTGCCGATCGGGCAGGGCTTCGTGGGAGCCCGTGGTTAGGGCACTGATGGGCCCAGTGGCCTTCATGGCTGCATTTGAACCATGCCCCAGAGGGGGCTGATTTTGGGTTGACCCCGGCTCCTCGGCTCCTGGGGCCTGTCGGCCTCAAGGCAGCTACCAAGGCTTGGGTTTGGAGCAGCACCTGCTGGTGGAGATGAGTCTGTCAGTGAATTTCAGCCATCTCTCAGGCGTTGAAAACTTTAAAGGCCATTTTCATCAATTTCTGTCTGGAGGTTTGAGGGCCATCAACAAACATGTCACACCAGGTTAAATCATAGGCCTGAATGAGACAGCAACATTCTTTGATGTAATTGGTGGGGTTAGAAGAAAAAGACCCTAACCGTATTTCTATTTGAGAGAGATCTTGTAAAGAGAAAGAAACGTGTATTCAGAGGTCACCTTCAGCTCTAGCAACCTCTCAAAGAGGGCAGAGGATATCAGAGTCAGGGGCAGGAGCAGAGCAAGAGCGGTTATGGGCTGAGATAGGGGATGGAGCAGGTGGAGGTGGAGGAGGAAGAGAAGGGAGCATTAGGTGAGTTGTAGAGTCCTGATGGAGTCTGGAAGGATGGGCAGTAGAGGAGCAGCTGAGAGACTAAAGGAGGGAGAGATGGGAGCGCAGATCCCAAAAGGCTTGCTCTCCCAATAAAGGCTTGCACATGCGGGATTTCAGCCCACTTTCCCGCCCTAGATCTGTCAGGATGTGGAAGTTAAAAGTTCCTTCAGGAGGCCACTTAGCTAATGGATATCTAGGCCAGGCGACAGTAGAGTCAAGGGTCAGTCTTTTAGGTCTCAATCCTGATGGAGGCCTAGACAGCAACAATTTAAGACACCCAAGCGGAGTTTTGGGGTGTGATTCTAAATTAGAAGCTCCCATCGTCTCAGCCACCCAGACAGGTGAAAACAGAGGTCAGGCTTCCCCAGAATCGGATTCAACCCAGCGGCAGGAAGGACCGTGGCAAGTTAGAGACATCTCTCGTGACTTTACCTGGCCGGAGGTCAACTGTGACAGAGGGTCGCCCCTGACGCGGCCACGATTGCGGACAGGGGTCCCGGCCGGCCAGGCCCAGAAAGGATGCAGAGACCGAAAGTGAACTTACCCTATCCCACAGTAGGAGGTGGGCAGCGAAGGTCCCAGAAGAGAAAGGAGAGGCCCCTCAAGGCCAGGAGGCCAAGGGACATGATCTCCTCCCGGGTTTCAGCACCAAATGTAAGGTAAACACGTGACACACCAAGAGAAGTTTTCAAAGCAAGCCTTTATTGGGAGGGGGCTCCTGGGTGAGGTTCTCTGGTCCAGAGAGAAGAGGGACCAGAGAAGTTATGTCCTGGGTTAAGAGGGCACAGCTTTAAGGGCTTATGTGGGGGTAGGGGCATAGGGAGGGGAACATTAATCAAATGCTAACTAAGTATCTGGATTAGGGTGGTGGCTCCTAGGGCTTTAGGGTGGGCCCTACTCAGAAGGTCTGGATTCTGGTATGAAGCTGGGAAGTCTCCAGGCAGACATCTGGCTGGCCCTCCCCTCGTGACCTAACAGGTATGCCAGGCTTGGTGCCAATTTTCACAGTCTGTGTTCTGGTTTCTCTTACATCAAGGTGGCTCTTTGCTGTGTGCTTAGGACCAAAGGCGACATTCGTTCAGAGAGGACAGGCCTAGAACCTAGGCCCCAGGAAGCTGCTTCAGTCTCTGTTAAGGAAAGATAGAAGAAATGCGGTGAGCCAATTTCTCAGCTCTATTTCCTATAAATAGGTGAAGGGATTGGAACTGCAATCCCACTCTGGTTCCTGAGTAGAAATTCAGGCATGTGACAAAGTCCCGGCTCTCGAATTCAGATTCTCTTACCTGAGGACAGACCTGCCCTATGATGTACTGTCCCCTCTCTACTAATTTTGAGAGCACACAGGTTTATTGCCATGGGTACAAGTCTCCCTGGTACTTATCCATAAAAATAGATGGGTTTTGAGCCTTGGTCCCATGTCATGATGCCATATCATTTCAAAGGAAGATAGTATTAATGACACAAATGGATGCCTGCATTCCTCCTTTTGCTCAGAGAAGACAGCTTTGATTATGAGCCATAAACTTCACATGACTTTCTGTTCATAGGGGCTCGCTTGAGTGTAGCGTGAGAAGTTGCTTTGTCTAGTCTGTTATCAAATGAAGGTCTTGACTTGGGAACCTACGCCTGCATTCTAATTCCCGTTAGTAGAGTCCAGGTGTGGTGTCAGAGTCTTAAGTCTTCATTCTACTTTCCCTTGCATAAAGAAGGGATTGTTGCTGTGGCCCTAGAACATGACTCAACATTAGTTCAGAGAGAATAGCTTTGGAACCGTGGGCCCAGGCCACCCTTTAATCTCTGTTAGGAAAAAACAGAAGAAATGCTGTGGGACTAGATCTCAATTCTACTTCCTGGATAAGGTGAAAGGGTTGGGAACTGCAAGCAAAGTTACCACTCTCACTCATAAGAGAAATGCCAGGCAAGTAGCCAAGGTTCTGGTTCTCCGAGAAAGGTATTATTATCAGTGGAAAGACTGGCCTCATGATTTAATGTCTCCAAACTACTATTTTTCCACAAGGACAGGCTTGGTGGCTTCAGTCCAGGTTTCCATTGCTTTATTGTCAGAAAGAGACTGGCTTTGAGTCATGGGCACGAGGCTGTGGTCTATATCATTTGAAGGGAGGGCAGTGCTGATCCAAGAATAGAAGTTTCCTTTGTGTTCTACAAGAGTAGACAGTTTTGGTCATGGGCGATGATGCACTTCGCATTAGTTTCCATCACAAGGTCTAGGATGCTGGTAGTGTGAGTAGGTTTATCACATAGTCTGTTCAAAATCAGACAGTGTTACCCTCAGCACTATCAGCCCTCGAGAGTCACAACAGGATCTCGTGATCAGCCCATGGGAATCGGGTGCCCATTGGAGACCTGCCTGTGTGAAACAAAGGAAGATCATGTCCCACAGCGGAATGACGTATGCTCCCTTTGGAATGATCAGTGCATACCACTTGATAAAATTCATAAGTCATTATTCTGTAATAGAAGGTGCCCGAGGCAGCCTCCTAACTGACCTCCAATCAAATGTCGTATCTACATCACAAAACACACTTGAAGTCAATGGTCTATGCAGCCAAACAATGATCCTTAATCCAACTCAGGTTCTGTGTGTTGTCAGGAAGCTGGCTTTGTGGCAACGGAGGTGTTGTTCACAGGTGGAGTGCCATGAAAACTGGAGGCTGAGTGTGGTGTGAGGAAGCGACAGCATAGTGGTGGAAACAACAGCTTCCATTTTGCTGAATTGCAGGTAAAAAGCTGAGTTGTGTAGATACCTCTTCGTACATAGAATTTCTCTGTGGCAACCTCAGACTACAAATCCTGACAGGGATTGGCTTCACGACCATGGAAAGAGAGCTGAGAATTTGACTGAGCCAGTTCCATCAATATGTCTGGAAACTCCTGGTATATGCCAGATTAGAAAAATGAGGTGGAAGTCACCTGAAAACCTTGTAGCAAGAACACGGGAATCTCACGATATTCACCTGGCTGCTTCATGGAACTCAAGTGATCATCAAGAAACTAGGCTGAGAGCATCACAGGGAGATCACATGATATTGGGTGATGGTGAGGAGCTCACTTTTGAGCTCCTTCGTAAAATTCATATAAACATGGAGGAAAGAAGAGTCCCTCTGGACCGGAGCGTGGCCTAGACAGCCACCTATTGCCATTTAATCTAAAATCCAGGCCTACGTGAGAAGACTGGCTTGAGGAGAGTGCAGGCAACCAAACGATGATTCTCAGATAACAGGCCTGAGGTTGTGCCTTCTCCAGGAAACCTGCTTGCAGAAAAGGGCAGCGGCTGTTGCACATTAACTGCATTGAATTTGGAGACGAGTCGGCTTGAGAAAGCTACTTTGGAGTGCAGGAAGCAGCTGCCCTTTTGCTTGAAGTAGGAAAAATGCGAGTCATTGTGACCATACACTTAAAGGCGTCTGGTGCCAACCCCACAGTGTTCTTGGATGCAGAACTTAGGCCAATACTACCACAGGGAATTGCTTAACGGCCAAGGCTGAAATATTGGAAATTTGAAGTTCATGAGAAATGTTTTGAAAGCACTTGGTGGAGGATAGGGGAAGAGGAATAGGTGGAAATCATCTGAAAATTATGTCGCAGTCACTAGAAAATCATGCAGCCCTCACGTTAAACATCACGGGATACACGTGGGGATCATGGCAAACCCTGTGGGAATCCTTTGTCATTCAGGTGACTAGTCTTGTTCCTGAGGATTTCACTCAACTTCTTAGAACTAACCAGGCTTGATTGTGTGTGAAACGTTTTCCACTCGAGTTTACCTTGAAAATGAGACTGGAATGGTGTTGTATTTTAAAACATCCACTTTACTTTTCCAGAACCAGGCAGTAGACAGGGTCCTGGGCCATGGACTTTTTTTTTTTTTTTTTTGCCACAAAGCAGAGATCTAAGAGGCCTGGGAAGGGTAGAAGGCTTGTGAGCCACCTCCTGGAAATTAAAGGAAAAACATCTTAACAACCTGCTAATGAAAGATCACCCTAAATGATAACATTAAAAGAAAATCAGTATATTCTCATAAATGCCTGGGTGGAGAAATAATTCATCAAAAAGCAAAAGCAACCAAGGTAACAAGGCAGCTCATAGAAAAATAAAAAATCTCCAGAAAATAACTTAAAATATAAAAAAATATGTGATTTAAATCACAGAGAATTAAAAATTGCAGCTCTAAAAATACTTAATGAGATGCAAGGATATTCTGACGAACAACAGAAATACTTTGCCAAAGACACTGAAACACTAAAAAAGAACCAAATAGGACTTCTGTAGCTGAAGAACTTAATGAAAGGTAAAAAGAATGAAATAGCAAGCCTAGGAAGTAGAGTTGACCAGATGGAGAAAAGAATTAGTAATGTCGAAGACAGAAATCTGGAAATGACACATTTGGAAGAAGAGAGAGACCTAAGAGGGGAAAAAAAATGAAAGAACTCTGTAGGAACTGACACCATAAGAAAAATTACTATAAAAGTAGTGGAAAGAAAGAAAAGAGAGGGAGGCAACAGAGAGCCTATTCAAACAAACAGCTAATGAGAATTTCCCAAACCTATAGAAAAAAACAGATCCTCAAATGCAAGAAGCTAACAGAAAACCTAATTCTCTCAATCCAAAAAGGACTTCTCCAGATATGTTAAACCTGTCAAGAATTCATGGCAGAGGAAGATAAATACCATGTGATTTCACTTATATGTGGCATCTGAGGAACAAAAAGGACAAACTAACCAAAAACAGGCTCACAAATACAGAGGGCAATCTGGTGAAGGACAGAGGGGAGGAGTTTGGGGGGCTGGGAGAATGAGGTGAACTATTAAAGTACAAATTAGCAGTTGATAGATGATCACAGGTATGGGGAGCACAGCGTAGAGGATGCAGTTAGCATTAATGTATTAGCTAGGTGGAAACCAGGGGAGAGAAGGAGCAATCAGGGGAATTGTTTTACAAGCTATATAAGTGTCTAACCAATGTACTGTTTACTTGAAACTAATAAAATAAATTTTTTAAAAAATTGACTCTGGCTAATTCTAATTTGTCTGATATAAAAGAACCTCTGACAATACTTTCAGGATAATAATTGCTTATAAGCCTTCATGCATGTAATTTGAAAGGGAGCTAATACGATGGTCCAGGTATGTAGAGAAACTCTGTGTCTTAGTGAAAACAGGTAGAATATGTGTCTTTTCTCTAATAATGGACATGATATGCTCGACGAAGTCAACATCAAGGCAGAAAACATTGCTGGTCTGTTGAATATGCTGAGGATAATTTCCCTCTTGAATTAAAAAAAAAAAATTTCAGGAGAACTTAATATCACCAATGTGGGTTTCATTCCATGACAGGGAGGGGTGGGGGCAGGTACATGAGAAGCTTCCACTTTTCACATAAATCAATAAATATTTTTTTTCTATTTGAATTAAACATATTTCTCCTGAGAGGGCTGCTAACAATATTCTAAAAGATTTTGAGATTAATTTCACAACTTTGTAAATGTACTAAAACTCACTGAATTCCATATTTAAAATAAGGCAATTTTATGATATGTAAATTATAGCTCAATCAACACATTTATTTAAAAAAATAATGACAAGGAAAGAATTTTCAAGGCAGCCAGGGAAAATAAGATGACAGCCTATAAAGGAAAATCCGTTAGGTTATCATCAAACTTTCAAGAAGAAATATTACAAGCTAAGAGGGAGGGGAATTAAATATTCATACTATTGGAAGAGAGAAATTACCTGTCAAAAATAATATGTCCAGGAAAGTTCTCTTTCGAATATTAAGTAGAAATAAAGACAGTTTCAAACATACAGAACCTGAGATAAGTTTTCACAAGGCCTACATTATAGGAAATACTGACGGGGAAATTAAACCTGAAACAAAAGGATAAAATAGTGCAAAACTATGAGTAAGATGACTAATAGACAGAAACAGAAAATTGCAACCTTTTTTAAGAACAGGATAGTATAAACTTAAAGATTACATAATAGTTAAAGGTCAAAAAAGCATTTTTTTAAAAGTAGAAGACAACAGCGACTGCAACCTCAAAATAAACTCACAGCATAAATAGGGATAATTTGAAACAAATAAACAACAACAACAACAAACAAAAGGGGAAGGAGTAAAGGGCTGAATCTGTAAAGGGATTGGAGATAAGACACAAGAAGAAGAAAGAGGCTACTGTATGTATAAAACTTTCTTTTACATGAACTTAATGATAACTACACACACACAAACATCTAGAACTGAGACACACAACATAAAACAAGAGGAAAGAGAGAAAAACACTCGCTAAACACCACTGCACACTGTTTACACACCACTCAGTAGTTGACAGAGAGCCGGAAAATGTGGAAGTACCAGCCCAGACTGTTTTTTAGGGCAGTGTGACCAAGATGAGCCCTCTGCTGAAACGGCTTGACAAAGGCTTGGCCTAGAGTCCCAGGGACCACAATTCGTCTGTCCTTGAACCTCCACCATCCAGCGATGAGGAGGCTCCCCTCTTCAGGCTTAAACCAGGCTTCTTCTTGGGGTGAGTACTTGGGGTCCCATTCGGCTAAGAGACTGGGAGTCAGGGAAGCAGTCGGAGCTATAGGGCTGGCCATTTCCTCGACTGCTGTGAGTTTGGCAACGTGATCTGCCCTGCAGTTGCCCCAGGCCATTATGGTGTCCTTTTTTTCTTATGTCCTCTTCAGTGCTACTTTCTCGGGGGCCTACACAGTATCTAAAAGTTCTAGAATTTCCTTTTCGGATTTTATGTGTTTTTACCCAGAATTGATTAGACCCTTCTCTTCGTACAGGGCTCCACATACTTAAAGGGTGATGAAGGCATACTGAGAGCCAATGTACATGTTGGCCCGCACTCTTATTGCCAGCTGAAGGGTGCAGGTCAAGGCAATGAGCTCTGCTCTTTGTGCTGAGGTTCCCCTGCGCAAAGGTTTGGCCCCAGTGGTGGAATGTAGGGTAACTAGAGTGTATTCTGCAAGACATTCTCCTCCCCTCACAAAGCTGCTACCATCAGAGTGATAGTCTACCTCAGGGTCCTTGAGGGGTGGGTCTGTCAAGTTGGGTCAGCTGGAAAACACTTCAGCCGTGACTTCAATGCAATTGTGGTCTGGCTGGCTGGGCCCAGCAGGTCGCCAGTTTTTCGGCCTCTGACGCAAGGAGGGCCGTGGCTGCAAGTGCTCAAAGCAGGGGTGGCCAGCCTTGGGTGACAGAGTCAAGCTGTTTGGAGAGATAAGCCGTGGGATTGTATCAAGATCCTAATAGTTGGGTCAAGACCCTCACTGTGACACCCGTGTGCACATGTACACAGATAGGAAGATTTGGTTAAGTCTGGGAGTCCTAGTCCAGGAGCATTAATGAGTGCCCATTTGATTACTTCAAAGTCCTTCTATTGTATAGATTCCCAGAGTAGGAGCTCCTGTTCACCCATCTTTGTGGCTTCATAGAGGGGTTTGGCCAGAAGGGAGAAATGAGGTTGGGCCAGCCCTGGAGAGTTACCTTTATCCCACACTCCGGGCACCTTGAAGGGAAGCTTGGGTCTCTCTTGGGACCCTTTACTGAGATTATAGAGGTACCACTCTTCTCCTTGGGGAAGCGACATGGTCCTCGCTTCTGGCTTCCCTAAGGTTAGGGCTGTTTGACCGTGCTTGTCAAAGGTAATGTAAGCCTGTAGCTTTCCTAAAACATCTCATGCCATCAGTGGCATGGGGCAGTCAGGCAGATAGAGGACTTCGTGGATGACTTCTCGTCCTCCTAGGTTGCACCAGTGGGGCTGCAGGAAGGAGCAATAGACGCATACCCTGTTTGCTCCCATAACGGTAGCTTGTCTTTGAGAAAGGGGCCTACAGGCTGATTTACAACTGAGTACTTAGCTCCAGTGTTAAACATAAAGTCAATGTGCCGGCCACAACTGTCATTTGTACCGTCGGCTCCTGGAGGCCTAGCCGAATGGAGCTGAGTCTGGCATAGTGCTGACAGTACAGGCTTCTTTTCTTTCAACTGACCTTGGGAGGGGGCCAAGGCTTGGGCTAGAAGGACCTACAGTTCTCCTCTAAGCAGGTTCTCAACCAAGGGGGTCGTGTGCGAACTATTGCCTCCCAAGAAACAATGTAAGGGAATTGGTCTGGGTATTAATGGAAGTGTACTCAGCTTTCTTTTCCAGAAGGATGTATTCTATATAGCTCTCTTTTGCCTGTTATAAAAAAGGTGCTTTTCATTTAGTTTCCAGTAGGTGGATCCCTGCTTTATATAAAGTCCTAATAATGCCTTTTCTTTCTTAGAGATATTTAATCACTCTCACTACCCTCAGTCTCAGGCCTGTCAGTGTTAGTGAGTTTCCATAGTGTTTGCTCATATTCCCCTGGGGCTCCATGATGTTTGGTCTCAGAGGATGTGGGAGAGGGGCTCTCTGGGATGGGGAATGGGGGCTGTGGCTCAGCCTCCTGGTTTGTCAAAGCAGCTGGTAATAATCAACTGTTATTTCTCTGCAGTCCCAGCTTCTCTGCCACCCTTACTCCTCTGTTTTCTGCCCTGATGGCCGGGCACTGCCACCGGCCACGTGGAGCTCTCAGCTTTCCCAGGCAGGGATGCTCCGGGCACCCACGGCACCTTCTCCCCTAATCCCCCCTCCTGTAGGGAGCTTTGGCTGTAAGAGGCAGCTTCTTTATTTCTCCTAGTCCATCTCGCTACAACCAGGGTTCTGACCTGTGGTATCTCTTAGGCACAGTTGTCATGCTCAGACATGCTGGTGTGCAGGTTGGGTGTTTTTTGTTGAGTTTTAGATGTTCGGCTTATTGCTGTTTCAAGGAGAGAGATCTGGGGACATCTCTCACTCTGCCATGTTCCTGATGTCACTCTTGGTGTAGGGAATACCTCATATAAAAGTCTGTAAATATTTACCCTTTGAGTAGCAAATCTTTTTTCAAAGTTCCTTAGGGCTGTTGCTGAGACACATGTTGCAATCATAATCTAATAAATTTAACTGAAGAAAAAAAAGCTCTTGGATCCAAATCAGAAAAGAAAAAAATTATAAACAATTACAGGATTATTCTTAATACATGACATTAATAGTTTCTTTTTTTCATCTCAAAATACAATTTCCATGACTCTTCTACTAAAATTCCATACTGTATCCCATTGGCCTCTTTAAATTTCCCCAACAGCTAAAACATGGTTTTACCCCTGTCTTTCTTGCTTCAGACAGTGTGTATAAGTGATTGTAGTTCTACCTTGGATTGGTATGTTCATCTTAACACAAAGTTCTAATGCGAGAAAAACAAGTTAAGGACCTTGGATGTGGGTGAAAAAGTGAGTGGGTATAAAACTTCTGGTGAAAGCCAGAGAAAAGGCTGTTTTCTGGAGTATTATGAATATTTTTCAGTGGATAGCATGAAGAATTGTGTGTGGGTTTAAAGCCCAAGCCAGATTTTTTAGTTATTTCAAGGTATGGTCTGTGGGCTGCCTACCTGTTTTTCTAAAATAAGATGATATTGGTGCCCAGCTATGCCATTTATTTACATATGATCTATGGCTACTTTTGCACTACTGTACCAGAATGGAGTAGTTTGGAGAGCCCATACGGCCACAAAGCCTAATTTAGTCTCTGGCCCTTTTAGAAAAACTATGTTGACCCCCGATCTATAGAGTAGAGGAGTGTATAGAGCAAAATAAAGAAGAGCCATCTATTATCCAATTATTTATTTCTGAAACTCTGCCCTAAAACTCTCCTGCTAGAACTATCACATTTACACTAAAATCTAGAATAAGCATGATATCAGGATACAATTAACTCAGAATTATATCACTGATAGCAGGAGTGATAGAGCTTTGGCTATTAAAAGAGTGCTTTTCTACTTCAAAGTCTATTGACATAATTTTATCAATAACTTCAACAAAAGCTTTGTAATCATTACATTTTTATTAAGGCCCACTTCACCTAAACTTGGGCAGAGGTACAGATCCATTTACTCAAGTTGTCTACCTTTGACTTTTCATGTAATTACTTTCACCTCTCTAGTTTGCTAGAATAAGTCCCAAAAGTCCTCTTAACACAAATATCCTCCAAGTTGCCCCTTTGGGGGAGATGGAGATCTGATTCTTCTTAAATTAAAGAAAAATAAAGACTAATATGGAGACCTCTGCTGACATGATCTAAATAACTCCCCTTTACCCTATATGATGCTTTCATAATTAGGAAACTCAGGGGAAATAATGTCAATACCATAGGCATTACCACAATTATTTGGAAAAGACTATTGACATCTGATCTTGCTATCAAGGTCTATAGCTAGCATTAAATTTACAATCAGTAAAGTTATATTTTACACAAAATGGCTTTTCTCTTAATACCAAGCTTCAGTGGTCAATAATTTCATATAACTAACTTTCTTAGTATGAAAAGTATTTTTATCAAAGTTTTGGGGAGACTCTCAGAATATATCTAAGTCCACACACAGTGTCTTTAAAATACATGCAGATGTTTTCTGGAAGTGTTTTCTGCAGGTGCTACTGAAAAAATATTGGGCCAACTAGAAAATAAAAGAAGAAATTAAAAGATACATAGGGACACATAAAATGAAAATATAACATACAAAAATTTGGGGGGTATAGCAAAAGCAGTACTAAAAGAGGTTATAGCAATACAGTCCTATTTTGAGAAACTAGAAAAATCTCGAGTAAACAACCTAACCTTACACCTAAAAAACTAGGAAAAGGACCAATAAAATCAAAGTCAATAGAAGGAATAAATAATAAAAATCAGAAAAGAAATAGAGATAAAAAGACAATAGAAAAGATTAATGAAATGGACAGCTGGTTCTTTAAAAAGATAAACAAAATTGACAACCCTTCAGTTAGACTCACTAAGAAGAAAAGAGTGAAGACTCAAGTGAATAAAAACAGAAATGAAAGAGAACTTACAAGGGAAACCACAGAAATTCAAAATAATACTATAAAAAGTGATATGACACCAAATTAAACAACCTAGAAACTGACAAATTCATACAACCTTCTTACACTGAATTATGAAAAACTAGAAAACCCTAGTAGACGCATCACTATTAAGGAAATGAAAACAGTAATCAAAAATATTCCAAAAACAAAAGCCTAGGAGCAGATGCCTTCACAGCTGAATTCTATCAAACTTTCAAAGAAGGGATAATACACACCCTTTTCAAACTCGTCCAAAATTTAAAGGGAAGGAAGCCCTCCTGACTCTTTTTGAGGTTAAAATTACCCTGATACCAAAACCAGGCAAGAGCATCATGCACACATAAACAATTACAGGCCAGTATCTCTGATAAACAGATGCAAAAATCTTCACTAAAAATACTGGTAAATCAGTACAACAATATAGTAAAAGCTTCATACATCAAGGATCCAATACAACAAAGGATCAAATGGGATTTATTCCAATAGTGCAAGGATGATTCCACATTTGCAAATCAATAATATGGTACACCACATTAACACAATGAGAAAAATCATATCATCATCTTGCTAGATCCAGAAAATACATTTAAAACAAAAAACATCCTTTTGTAATAAAATATCAGTAAAGGGGTATAGAAGGAAAATACTTCAATATAATAAATCCATACACGACAAAACCATAGCTATCAAAATACTCCATGGTGCAAACCTGTAAGCTTTCCTTCTATGATAACAAATGAGACAAGGATGGCCACTCTTACCACTTTTATTCAACATTTTACTGGAAGTCCTAGCCAGAGTAATCAGGCAAGAAAAAGAAATAAAAGCTATTAATTTAGAAAGGAAGAAATAAAACTGGTGTAAATTGCAGATAATACAATTTTATAGAGAAAGCCATAATTACTCTACAAACTGTTAGAAATAATAAATAAAGTTGCTGGATACAAAATTTGCTGCATAATTTTCTATATACTAACAACTATCAGAAGCAGAAATAAAGAAAACAATTTCATTTACAATTGAAATGAAAGAATAAAATTCCTAGGAATAAAACTTAAGTGAAAAACCTGTACACTAAAACCTATATTTAAAAAAAATTGAGATATAAAATAATACAAAGTTATTTTGAGTTCATGGATTTGAAGAATTAACATTGTTAGATTGTTTGTATTACCTAAAGCAATTTACATATTCAATAAATGGATTTTTTCACAGAAATAGAACAAAATATCGACAAATTTGTATGAAACCAAAAAGATTCCAAATAGCCAAAGCAATCATGAAAAAAGAAAAAAAGCCAGAAGTATCACACTTTCCAATTTCAACCTATATTGCAAAACTACAGTAATTGATACAATATATTGGCAGAAAAAGACATGTAGATCAATAGAACAAAATTGAGAGTCCATATATAAACCCACACATATATGGGCCAATAATTTATGATAAAAGGAGCCAAGAATATACAATGATAAAAGAAAAGTCTTTTCAATAAAAGATGTTGAGAAAACTGGATAACCGTAATAAAGAAAAAAACTAAACTAGCACACTATCTTACATCATAAACATAAATTAACTGAAAATGGATTAAAGAGTTGAATGTAAGATCTGAAACAACAAAATTTAGAGAAGAAAACAGGCACTAAACTTCTGGACATTGGTCTTAATGCTGTTTTTGTATATTTGACTCCAAACAAAAGCAAAAATAAATGAGACTAAAAAGCTTTTGCACAGGAAAGAAAACTATCTACAAAATAAAAAGCAACCAACTGAATAGGAGAAGATATTTGTAAACAATACTTCTGGTAAATGGTTAATATCCAAAATATATAAAAAACTCATACAACTCAACAACAGCAAGAAAAAGAATTGATTAAAAATGGATCTGAATAGACATATTTTTCTAAGGAAGACATACAAATGGCTAACAGACATATAAAACGATATTCAGCATCACTAATTATTCAGGAGACGCAAATCAAAACCATCATCAGATAGCTCACATCTGTTAGAGTGGCTGTTATTGATAAGACAAGAAATCGGTGTTAGAGAGGATATGGAGAAAAGGCAACTCTTGTACACTGTTGGTGGGATTGTAAATTGGTGCAGCTTCCATGGAAAACAGTATGGAGTTTCTTCAAAATATTAAGAATAGGACTAGTATGCATTTCAAAAATTCCTCTTCTAGGTATTTATCTGAATAATATAAAAACACTAATTCAAATAGCTATGTATACCCCTATGTTTATTGCAGTGTTATTTACAACAGCCAGATAAACAATGTGCCTATTGACAGATGAAGGAATAAAGATTGGGGTTATATATAATAAATACCATTCAGCCATTAAAAATGAAATATTGCCATGTACAACCACATGAATGGATCTTGAGAGTATTTTATACTAAGTGAAATAAATCAGATGGAAAAGGACAAAAAAATATAAAATTTCACTCATCTGAGGAAAATAAAACAGAAAAGTAACAAACCAATGGAACACAACAAAAACTCATAGAGACAAGAGAAAGATGGTTGCCAGAGGGGAAGGAGGTTTGGAGGGAGGGCAAATAGGTAAAGGGAGTCAAATATGTGGTAATGGAAAGAAACTAAACTTCTGGTGATGAGCATGCAATAGAGCATACAGATATCTAATCACAACATTGTACACCTAAAATTCATATAATGACATTAACCAATGGTACTTAAATAATAAAAAAAGAAACAAACAAATAATTCTACCTAAAATCGGAGAAATGTTTGCTTAAATAAAAAAAATATAGTCAAGGAATTAACCTATAAAAAACAACTTCAAAAGCTAATCTTAATTTTTCCCATTTTCAAGCTTTGATTTTTCTTCAGCTTTATAAACTAGTCCATTGCTCCTCTTGAAATCCTACAGCTCCTTTGTCTAAATGATATCCAGCATCGACCTGATGAAATCCTTGTGTGCCATAAGTGTCATGACATGTTTGTTCTCAACCTGATCTCTGCTTTTCACCTCTATCCCTTCCTCTTCAGCCACGGATCACCTACTGCACTAATTCTGCCCTTGTCTGCTAAATCGCTGTTTGTGCCCTTCCTTGCCATCCCCTTGCTTCGTGTAGACCTGACTCACTGGCATCTGCATGCATTTCTGACCCTCCGGCCTCCTACACCCAGCTAGAGCTCTATTCTGCCCAAGTCCATCTCCTAACTGCATGCTTTGTTTCCCTCGCCCACTCCCAAACTCCATGGCTTGTTTCTTATTGACCTTCAGGCTCAGAACTGCCTCCCACAAACATTCACAAACCTTCTTACTGTGTTCCCTCAGATCATTTCCCCCAATGGGCTCTCGACTCTGCAAGCATCCCTGCTTTTGTGTCTTCATGTCCTTCTCCTGGCTGTTCTTGGCTCAGCAATTCACTTTTATTTCCTGAAAGATTTTATTTGGAGCCATAACTTTTTCTGGGTACTTTCTTTAAAAAAAAAAATCAGAGAACCTTCAGCAGTATATATTAAATAAACATGCATAACATTATTTTTAAGTAAATTATGCAAACACATGAGCAGAAATAATACTGTTGCCTGATCACACAGAACAATGAAGGCAGAAGCAAAATTATTTCTCATGCGCAGGAGAAACTTACATCTTTCTTATAGCATCGTAACGAGCATTACCATCAGAAAATTTGAACTTTTTAATAAAAGTACCAGGTCAACATCCGTAAAGGCTTTCAAAAACTGCCTTTACAATTCTGGAGTAATTTCATTTTATCTATAGGATTTTCTAAAATATGAGACTTGAATTGAGGAAAATTTTATCTTTAAATCTCTTTGAAAGCAAACGCTATAATTGTATCTTTTTACACTAAAACCATTGTCAAACTAGCTTTTTGAGGAAATATTTGTCATCTACTTGCTGCAATAAAACTTCATGCAGTTCTCCAAAATACTGTCTAAATTCCCTGTGATTATGCATGAAATAATATTAAAGTAATAATTAATGGAAATTATAAGCTTTGGACTCACTGCAAACAAAGATCATAAGGAAAACTGCTGAAACTCTCTTCAGAATGATACCTCCCAGTCTATGAAAAGATTAATGCTCAAAAAACAGTTCACTGCTCATGCAAAGGCTTATAGTGCCCTTTGTCCTGAATGGTAAACACAGTGAGAAGAAAATGTGGAGGTTCAAGGTCTTCATTTGGCATTCCCCAAACATCCATCAAACATGAGCTCCCCTGTCTCTAATCTCCTATTGAACTTACACTCTGTCACCTATTCTCACAGTTAAACTTACAGTGAAATAACTTTTAAAAGCCCTATTCATCTCACTAGAAAATAAATTTCAGTAATAGTCTCCATTTTATGTTTAATAGTTATTATCAAAAGTATAAAAAGTATAAGGTCTATTAATCCATGAGAGAGAGAGAGAGAAAGAAAGACAGAAAGAGAAAGGGAAAGTAAGTAAGTAAGCTAGTTATCACCTCTGTTAAAAGGGAATTTTGCTTGGTATGATACATTCTTGTCTACAACGCTTTGCTGTCAACGACTCCAAGACACAGGTCAAGTTGCTGCATTCGAGTTACAACCACCTAACTCTTGTAGAACCCTGTAGTCCATGCATGTTGATCACCTGACTGGATTCTTCATAGATATGTCCATGTTTCTTTACATGTAACGATCTCAAAGCCCTAATCAAACCCTGCACTATTTTATGTAGTTGTTTCATGTTTCTTCGACCCATGCAGCACAGATGTGAAAAGTTCATTTCTTTGAATTCTGTGTGTTTCACAAGGTCTTCTCTGACTGATGGCAGAGAATTTATAAGGCCATTTTAATAACAGTGCTCCCCCAACTCTGACAGCGTATAGAAGAGAGGTAACTAAATAACTAGGATTGGCTCAGGACGATTATCAGTTCGATGTCAAGTGGTCTGGATGGTGAATGCAAGTTGGGCTGGAAAATGCTTCTCAGGAGGTCTGATCACATCCAGTGGTCTAATGGCTGTCAGGTGGTCTGGAAATGTGAGTTTTTTGGGGGGTGATCAGAGGGTTATGTGGAGGCCAGGCATGTATGTGTCCAGGTGTTGACACATGGTGAATATATATATCTAGGACCAGAAAGCTCAAAAGTTTGAGTCCCAGGTTAGTTAGGGCAATTGTTTCCTCATGCCTCAGATTTCATAATGTGAATAATTTTAGCAGCCTCATTAAAGCGACTCCATTTTATAAAATCCCTATCTTCATTCTTTTTTCAAGCAGAAAGGCCAGCTTCACTTACAAAGGGTACATCTAGGGACTCAGCACCAGAACTCTTTATCTTTGTAGGAGATTCCTTGTGACACATGAACAAAATGAAGGCTTTCATTTCTTCATTTGTTTCTCAGTCGGGAAGAATTCAAACACTTTTTGGCTAATAGGAATTGAAAGGTAAAGTGTGCCTACATATCTGAGAAGGAAGTTTATGTCCCATTTGTGTTGGGGAGGAACATACGTCACCTAGAATCTTTACCTTTAACTCTTTAATATAGAAATGAATCTATGGTGCATACTATATTGTATGAGGAAGTCATATTTGACTTTTATTCTCTCTCGTAAATATTTTATTTCTAAGTGCTGCACTGGTAATAAAATGAAAGAAGATGTTAAAAATAGAAATTGTTTGTGCTGTACATAGTTATCTGTATAAATAGAGCTCTAGGAATTTTATCCTAGTTCACACAAAATTTCTGGTAAGAAATGTTATCAAGAATGTGGAGACTTATAGTATTTTAACAGATTCATTTTGTAGAGTATGACTGTCCCAGAGAAAAGTTAATTTCTCATATAAATATTTGGTACAATCAAGTGTTTAACACCGTTTTTGTGCTCTTCAGTTCTGCTTTTGGGTTTCTGGTTTGGCTTCATTAAATGAGAAATGTGATTTTGAAAGCATATTTATTCTTTCACTCATTCAGTGAACATTCATTGACTGTCAGCCCTGGTACGAGGCTTCACGTAAAGCCTTAGTCTGAATTTATTCATTAATTCTATTGGGTTGAGATTACCTACCTACACTTGATACGCACACATGTGAGTCTCAAATCAAATTTGCATGTCAGAAAGCTTTGTCAACTGTAGCCTGCTACATAACCTTCATCTGTTATTATCAGCAGTGTTCTCTCAAGATCTCCTTCCCTCTCTTCTTTCTTCCTCCCTCCTTGCCTTTTTTCCCTTCTGTCTCCAGAACTTGTAGGATATATCAGAGAAGAAAACAGAAAGGAAACAAATGGTTCAGAATTAAAGGTGTCCTGTTAAAGGAAGAGCAAAAATGAAGATCCACTATATCTCAATACTCAAAGAAGCATAAAATTCAAACAGCCTCAGGCAAGGAGCCTGAGGAGCCTACAATCTAGAAGAGCAGTCTTGTGGAAGAGGTGAAATGAAGGCCTTTCAAATACTCCAGAATTGCTCTAAGTCTGGAATATTACCCTGGCAAAGGTATTAAAGTTGATTTCTCAAAAAAAAAAATTCTCAAAAGGGCCACCTGAAGACAACTGGCCACCTGCCCTATCATCTATTTTAAAGAAAACTATTAGATTTTTTTTTTAAAAAGTAATTATTGCTATATAATGCTTTTACATCAAAGACTTATAGGACCTTTTTTGTTTTTTAATTTTAACAAAAAGGGTTAAGGAAGGAAGTTTAAAATGTTGGTTCGCAATATGCAAACATTTACTGACTGCATTTAACTTGCATCCTAGGTAGTTCTTTTTCCTCCTTTGTGATTACTTTAACAACACTAACATGTTGAATAATTATTACATAATTTCAGAGTGGTTAATAATGGACTGCTAACTAAATCACTTGGAACATTATCGATGATTGTATTTATTGCATGGAGCTTTTTAAAAATATCAATGATTTTTAAAAATGCATGTGTAAATCTAGGTAACCACATTTTCTAAGTGATTAAAATAGCGACAAGATTAACAACGAGGGAAATCTTAATGTTAATATTGAAGCCAGAATGTCAACCAACGCCATGACAGTGAACTGTTGCAAATTGTTCAAATAAAAACAAGGACACAATGTGCTTCCAAGGGTCTGCTTGAGAGAGGGGTGGTTTATAGCCCCACACCTACCTTCCCGTGTTTGTGCCAGGGGCGCTTCCTTTTTGTCTGTTTCCTTTTGACCAGCAGCCACAATAGAGACATGTTTCATATGCATGAGTTTGACCTCCTGGGACTTAGAGGACATGCACACTTTTAAAATACAAATTCCCTTCGATCTTGATGGTCAACATAGAAGTTTTTGATCAGCATTTTCGTCAGCTCCAATCTCTCATTTTTTTTTCTCCCGATTACCCCTGTTAGCCATTATGTCAAAAAACAAACAAACGAATGAAAAACCCCAACCCTTTGAAATGACAGCCGATTTCCCACGGAGGGGTGAGGTCTGCATGAAACACAAAAGGAGCACCCTGAGCCCTAACTTTTCCTACACCATCTGCTCACACACAGAGCGATCAAGAGGATCCACGCCTAAGCAAAGGACACCCCATTCACCCAACCCATCTTTTACTGAAAATCCGTGCCTACGAAGGTAGGCTGGGGAGGGGGGCCTGCAGTGGAGCCCACCGACCCTGACATTTGGCTTTCTTATTCTTCTTCTTTTTTCTCCTTTTCTGTTGAGACTTTTCAACTTTGCTAGCGGCAGGTACCGGGGCTTTGGAATTCTGTGTCCCTCTCCCAGCAGACGGGCTCTTCTTGGGGCGCGGTGGGGTGGGGGGGCGAGGATGCTTCCACCCGCACCGCGGAGACCCCAGCGGCCCAGGCGCCGGGAGCGGGGAGCGGACCCCCGGCCCCGCCCGCGCCCCGCGCAGCCATTGGCGGGCGCCGCGCACCGCACCCAGCGCGTCCGCCCCCCGCGCGCCCCGGGGCGCGTCGCAGCCGCAACCGCCGCGCATTGTGCGAAGCGGCGGCGGTTGAGACCCTGGCCGGGGTGGCTCGCATCGGCCTCCCTCCCCGCCTCCTCCTCGTCCCGCCTGGCCGGTCGGGAGCCGCGTCCCGCCCGCGGCTGGGGCCCGGGGGTCCCGCGATGGCCTGAGCGTGCGGGGCGGGCGCTGTCACCCGCTGCCGTCCTGTGTCCCCAGGCCGGACAGGTCCGCCCCGTGCGAGGGGCTGGGGACACTGATGCGGAAGGCGAGGAGGATGCGTTCGAGGATGCTCCCCGAAGCTCCCCGGGGTGGGGGGAGGACGAGTGGGCCCCGGCGGTGGCGCAGGCCGCGCAGGACGGGGCGCCAGGGCCCGGCGCTCCCGCGGGCGCCCCGCTGCCCGGCAGCCCGGCGCCCAGCCCCCGCCGCGGCAAGCCGCACCCGCTCGCCGCCCCTCGCTACGTGAGGACCACCGCCCGGCAGCTCAGCTCGCCTGGCGCCTCGCCGGCGCACTCCCCCAGCCAGAGCCCCAGGGTGCAGAGGCGGCCGGAGCCATCGCTGGGCCGGGGGGCACCCGGCGCGGCCCAGAAGCGCCGGGCCGGGGCCGGCGGCCTCAGCCGCTCGGCGGACTGGACCGAGGAGCTGGACGCGCTCGCGCCCCGGGCGGGGCGCTCTGCGCACCTGCTGGGGCGCGGGGCGGCCGCGGCGCCTGGGGTGCCGGCGGCCAAGGACGGCTTCCAGAACGTGTTCACAGGTGAGGCCTCTCCGCCGCCGCCGCCGCCGGGGTCCCGGTCTCAGGTGGCCTGCCCGCCAGGGCCTCCCCCTGCGCCCCACCCTCCCGGGCGCAGAAAAGCCAAGTGGGCTTCTGGCTTCCCTCTCTTTGTCGAAGGGAATTCTCTCCCGTCCATCCATCCATGCACCTGCTCAGTGAAATCTCTGTTTCCTCAAAACGTTTTAAAGGGGGCAACTCAGTCGTGTGTGTCCTAAGTCATCCATCTCAGGAGAGGAGGCTCCTCTGTCTATGTCTCCAAAACATCTACCTTTCTCTGTTCCAGGGTCAGCCAGGCAGAGAAAGTCCTTTTCTGCATTGGGAGCTGAGCCATCATCCTTTTTCCTTTCTCGTGCCCACCCACAGCAGGAAAAAGGACAAACCTGCTCATTGTCCTTTGAAAGTGTCAGAGACAAATCGTTTATCCACATGCGACCTCCCATTGCTCTGGTGTACATTGAACTACCTGCAAAAGAGTTGCAGTCTTGCAGCAGTCTGGCTAAACTACTTAGTGAAGTTAAGTGAGCACCCCTGTTAGCTAATGCAGGCAAATCGAAAGCACACTATTAGAAAATTAATAAGTAGTGAAATACGATATTAGGATTAATTTTTATATCCGTCATATACTGGTTTGTTTCATGGGCCAATCAAAACAGGGTGGAAAGTGGAGCTAGTGAAGGTAAGAAGGCCGAAAGCACTGTTATCCATCCCACTGGTGGTACTCCTCCTTAGTGTTTGTTATAGACTCATAGACACCTACAGCTCAGCTGAAGGGTCATTTTACTGTGGCAGAGGTCAGGTTGTCTGAGTTTGTTCTTCTAGGCTTATAGGTTCCAAGGCCTTTCTAGGAGTATGCTTACTTCTACTCTTATTAAGTGTAATGTCTAGTGTAAGAATTTAAGGAATAGGAAAAAATGAAAATCTCTGCAGGTACCAATAGGGTTGTGATAAATATTTGAAATGACTAAAAATTTTAAATGTAGTTGGAAAAATCTTAAAATCGTATGTTTAAATAGGTTATAAAATATTACCTAGATGACATTTTTCAATGAGCATAGCTACTTCTTAGTTGGCTACATGGTGTTTATGTTGTGATATTTTAATGATGGACCACATTTTTTTTCACATGTATAGGCTATCTTTTCTTTTACATTAGTTGATTTTTATACTTAAGAATAGCTTTTATATGCTTGCTCCTCCTTTTTATCTTTTTCCCCTCTCCTTTTTTGCATAGGTTAAGATAAAAGGAATGTGCATAGTCTAATACCCATTGGGTAGATTGTAAATAAACAAACAACCCTCCCAAAAGACCATTTTTGAAGGAAGAAGTTTGGAAAATTCTTGAGTTGATTTTTGTGAATTTGATGTTGGTGAGAAATGATGTATTTCCTCTTTATTTAGGTAGCATTCATTTATAAAATGTTTTTCTAAAAGTGAAAATGTCATAATAATTAAGACTATCATTCATTAATATTAATTGCTCTTTCCAGTAGCATTAGACTTTGGAATATGTTCATTGAATTTCTTTAAAAAATTCATATGTCTGGTTATACACACACACATGCATGCACATGCACACATGTCAGGAGATATTGCTAGATGATAGGAGATAGGAAGACCACTATAGTTCTACCTTTCTAGGTGCACATAGGTAGATGCAGTAAAATGCTCTGGGAGCATCAGAGATGCAGTAATTTACCTCCTTGGCAGGGGGTAAGGGACAAGGATGGCATAGAAGGATCAGAGTCCTGGAGATCACAGGACACTAAATATGTTGAAGTTTGTTTAAGGAAAACAACAACAAAAAAAGGTTTACTCTTGGAACTTACATTTTAATTGGCCAAGTATTTCCGAATGTGCAATTTGGAACTCTTAAAAAAGTCTTGTTCAGGAAGTACTTGGGTTCTGTTGACCCCTCCAGGGAGAATGTTTTACTGTGCAGAGTGAAAGTGCAGAATTAGTGGTTTTAATGTGGACATCACCCGCTTTGCATTTAATGGAGAGTTGGTCAGTGACCAGTAGATATTTGTATAGCAGTTTCCACACATTCACCGCACCCACTCACTTTCTTTTCAACAATCAAAACCAAACACCGTACACACACACACACACACACACACACACACACACACACACACACACACACACACACACACACACATACAGAATTGGTAGGTTTAACCTAATCTTGTAACCAGTCAGGGAATGGAGATAGACAAAGAGATGAAATCACTTTCTCAAGGTCACACTGATTCATTCAGAGGCAGAGCTAGAAATAGAAGCCGCATCTACAGATTTTAGCTGAATGTTCTTGCTTATTACTCGTTTTCGGAAGTTCGACACCCTAAGACAACATAAAGAATAAAAACTTGAGAAAGTGGTAGAGCTTTAGGCCTTCGTTTTTGAGGTTTTCTGGTTTCTGTTTTTAACAAGTTGTTGGACATGTGGCCGTGCTTGGGCTCTGCAGAAGGTGGTTGTGGATCAGGGTGAACCATGTTTCCTCTAGCTAGCTCTCATGGAAACCGTTCTTACCAGGGTGGAGTGAATCCAGACTGACACAGGCTCCTGCTTCACACTTGTTGCCTGTTTTCATGTCATCTGGCCTCACATTTGGTTTTTTGCTATCTTTTAAAATTTTATGGGTGTCTTGGAAATTACCAGAGGCCTGGGGGACACCGGCATTGTCCCTAGGGAAATTGTTTTGGGGCCTTGATTTCGCCTGTCGTATAATCAATTAATTGCCAGCTGCTTTCGAAGCAGGTGATCACTAGAAGTCCCCATAAATATCTTTTATTTTTAAACCATCGAATGAGGGCTGTCAGCTCTCTGAGGAAGGAACAGATGTTTTTTGCTTTTCAATGACTTTCAAATGTAGGAAGGCAATTCAAAGGGAAAGAGATCTCTGTGTTCCCTGTTTGTGTTTGTTTGGCAGATTTAGCAACAATGGAGACCAGAACTTGTTTTAGCTGTTAAGGAACTGTTGATGCCCTAGGTCATTTGCACTGAAATATTCCCCAGTGGATTTGAAGGACAGCTCTTTCACTGTTTAGGGGAAACAGTTGCTTGTGAAATTTGAGAGGTTCTTCGCACAGCTTGTTAATAGCATTTTGCAGTTAATTAAAGTTTAGACAGGTAAAGTGTTAAATCTGTAATGATAAATCATTTTTGAGAGGACTCTTTCCAAAGTCAATGACATGCTTCTCTCTTTTTTAATCATAGAATAATAATTTCTCTATTTTAAATGGCTCATGTCGCCTTCAGGCTCATCATGGTTACATCCTTTGACTCCCTCCCTCACCGGCTATTGACGAATGTGGGCTTGTGGCTCCAGTGGGCTGTTTCTGAGTTTTTGTGTCTGTGCAGTTTTCTTGAATCTTTCCTTGCTGTTAGCCACTTATTCTTACAGCGGTCTTTAGTCTCTCCTCTCCCCACTCCATACTTCTAATTCCCTTTTTCTGATCAATTTGTTACTGGTTTCTAAATCCAGTAATAACTATATTAGCTATATTCATTGCGCTTCTCCTAAATGCCACTCTGTGTCAGCGCATTACATAATTATCTGTCATCCTTATAACTATATCTATAATCCTTGCAGAACAGCTGTTTATCCTCATTTTTCCATTGAGCCAACTGAAAGTTCAGGCAAGTGAAGTAAGTCGCCTAAAGGGCATCAAACTAGTAAGTAGGCCACCTACAATACGATATGTACTCAGAAACTGAACTCTATTGTTAATGTGTGTGAACTGAAAACCAGTGCACCGGTGAGCTTTTGGGTGACTAGCATATGAATAAAGGGCTTGTGGTTTAGAATTTGGATTGTGTCATTCTCATTTTGGCTTTTTGGAAGGTTATCTTGGTTTTTGTATCACTAGAATTTTCTCGTATAGGTTGGTAATTATTAGACAGAATCGTTTAAGGCCGAGAGTAGTCTTATTTTTAGTGGCTGCGTCTGACAGAGTATAGGTGTCCACTTAATGTCCACTAAATGAAGTTCAGAAATCATTCCTGGTAGGTAATGCATCTATCCGCCTTACTGTAGGAGGATAGGCGATTGCAAAAATGCTGTTCTTTCCCCTATATCTTGCCTTACTGGGTTCCATATATCAATAGAATTGAGCAATATACCCCGGGACTGGGAGTCCTGTTCTTAAGTCAGTGTAGTTTGGTCTGATGCATCCTTTCGCACGGTTTCTTTAGAGTGCAGTTTGGATCGAAGTCAGTGACGGGTTTTAATTACTGCTTTATGAGCTGAGGACTGGCCTAGTTTTAAGTGCATTTAGGCATTTGGATAAAAGCCACGTGTGTTTGAAATTGAGCAGGAGCTTTTAGAGCTGTGTTTCCTTCTGATTCTATTGACGTGGTGCTTGGTGATGGTAGCAGTCGTTGTTCTCACTACTGTTGTTCTAGGTACATTTGCTGTTTAGTTACAGAACTCTCAAAATAACTTTCATGTAGGAAAGGTGGAGGAGTAATTTCAAATTAGTGATAAGATTAAATGAAATCGTGTATATGAAACCCCTACAATCCTGCCTGGTACATACGTTCTGTCTACTTTCCTGTCCTGGTTTATCACTTTAATAAACCTTATTGTTCAAAGTGGTCAGAACCAAATTGTTAAAACAAGACAACTCTAAATTCGTATCGAAAAACTTGGCAGAATATATTCACACGGTAGTCGAAAATTAATATTTCTTGTCACTAGTTTTTTGAAAATTTTTTATTTTATACATCATGATTTGTTTTTTTTTATAATGTCCTATGATCATTAGCACTTTTGTCACTATCAGAAATTATAGTTTACTTCCAGGTGTGAATAAGATTAGCAGATGGTGGGGGTGTGGCTATGTGATTAGGAAGAGGTGCTGATTTTTAAACTGTAGATGGGGAAAAGGAGCTGATTAACACCCTTAGTATTTATGTTCTACGCAGCATCTGGCTACAGACACCTGACTTTGCAACCTTAACCCCCCCCAGTTTCCGTCACAAACTTCCTACTCGAGCCGAGTCATTCTGCTCAGTGTTCTATGACATGCATTTCATTTTCCTAACTGTGCCTTAGTCTTGCAGTTTTTACCCTCTTGGAGCATGCTATTGGTCTCTGTTGATTTAACATATGAAAAGAGCTCATTCAATTCTCATTTCCTTGGTATATTGTCCAGCTAGACCTAGCTGGCAGTCACATCCCTGTCTTTGCCCTTTATGTCAGTATCACATTTCATATCCCTCTTGGATTTGGGGATGACTTTAAGTTTCTTTCTCACCTCCTTTGGCTTTTCCTTCCTCCTTGCATGCTTTTCCTGATTCTATTCATTCACCATCCACTCTTCCGTCAACCAGTCCACAGATACCTGTTCTGTGCCTGCCGTGTGCCAGTCGCTATGACGAGCACTGACCTGCTGAGGTTTTTGTCAAAAATGGTTCTCGGTTTTGTTTTTAAACAGTCAGGTTGAGTGTCCATTGATCTTAAAATAGCAATGATAATGCAGTCACTTTGAGCTTCCACGGATACATTTTATTAGTAATGAAAGAGGTAAAGGAAACAGAGAAACTTTCATTATTCTGTTCATTTCTGCTTTTGCATTAAAGTAATGACATGCCATTAACAAAATTTAACACGAAGGGAACGTTAGGAAGAAAACTTTCTAAGAAAAATCTTTCTAAGGCTTTTTTTATGTTAATAATATAAATACATGGAAAATATTACTGTAAATCAATTTTAAATGGTTGTAAAGCAAAGTATTACAACAACATTAGAAGAATAAATAATGAAAGTTATCGGATACTGTCAGAGAATGCAAACCACGCTAGAGAATGGTTGGCTATCCTTCGACATCTGCTCCACTCTGGTTGAGACAAAGGAAAAAATTTATGTCTTCCCCCTTTCCAGGGATGTACGTGGTGTGCTGACTGCACAGGAAAATTACTGTCAGTCTCCAGCAAAACCTGGACCCCCTGGAAGCTTTATTATCTGCTACACCAGAGCTGCAACGGGCTGGAAATAGTCCTTTTATTTACAGGGGGAATATAATAATTAATTGAGAAAATCAAGCCTGTATTATGTTTTAAAAGTATGCTTAAAATGTTGAAACGCTACTCAGTTGGCTCTCTTTTCATACTTCAGACAGAAGGTTTCTCTGACGTAATAGCTCTGTATGGAAAATAATTCTGTTTCACTTAAATTATTATTTTACAATCATTGCGCAGGGAAAAGAAGCGTTAAATTAGCTTTGCTGGGGCAGTAGTGCAGGTTGAGAAGTCTTTCAAGCTGCCTCCCTTTCAAAGTATCCCCGTGACGGGCCAATGCTCTCTTAGCTCTTCTTAATAGCCTAGTTTCCCAGGTTGTAGATGTGAATAAAATCTTGTTGGGAAGCTGCTTCCTATAAGTCCGATCCAACCCTAAGATTTTATAGAAGTGATGGTTCCAGCAATTACTTTTCTCCTAGTAGTGATGCTCTGCAAATTTGGAGCTTTTCTTTGTTATTAAAGCTGAAGAAAATCCCTGTGCTAGAAGATCCATTTATACCGTGGAGTTAAGGTACTTCGGGTATTGGTAATAGCTGGTGGTGGAAGCGGTGATGCTTTGAGATCAATAGCTTTGATGAATTGTTAATTAATGGTAAAGAAGATTTTGATCGGCTAGGCTGCCGTCATCCTGTGTGAACTTAACGCCTTGTGGTTTTGAACACTAGGGTAGTGACTCTGTGTGGTGGGTGTGTTATTGAACCCCAGTATGCGAGTCGGTCCACCTGTGCACCCTGCCTGGAAGAAGTGAACAATTGGGGTTTGCAGTGGCGGAAGGACGTTATTTATTATTATAGGATTGGCCAATACGGAGAGCGTGAGCCCTGCTCTGACAGGCCCGACTCCATGATGGTGCGAAAATTACAAATTATATGGGGTAGAATCATAAGACCTTGTGGGCTAGGGGTTGGGGTTGTGTTAGGAGCTGATTGGTTGGATGTGAGGTTAGGGTAGTCATTTCTTCCAAGTCTTGAGGACAGCTCTGTCTGGTTTCATGGAAAAGCAGGAAGGGGTCCACCTTAGGGCTCAGGAGCTGAAACCTAGATGGGGATGTTATGTTTAGCCTGCCAGAGGTCCAGACCTTGTGACCATCAGTCAGGTCTGCTGCAGGGGTTAATGTTAATAAAGAGGAAAGGCTAGGTCTCTGAGGTGTATGGATATAGAGAGGGGGGAAAATGATTTCTAAAACTGTAGTCACAAAGCAAATCAAAATCACGAAGACAGCTTCAGGTGGTTGACAAGTTTACGGAAATATGTGAAAGGGAAAGCTGTGCTGTACAACGTATGACCCAAGGGTTTAGTGTATGTAGAGCCTTTCTGATACGGCAGCAAATAAATTGGCCGAGGCCTTTTAGATTTATTATTTACCATATAAGTCATGTCTTATTCTTGGATGGATTACAGCTTTTGCGTATTTCCTTTTAGTTAAAACTGCTCGATAAAAGTAGTACTTTTAATGATCTCATTTCAGTATACTTTAAGATGTTGGTTTCTGCTAGGTTTTTAATATTCCCTATTATTATGTATATTTACTGAAATAATTTCTGTGAATTCATGATATTCCATTTAGAAGGTTGCTCTGGCATGGAATATTTTTTAGAGACTAGAAGCCTGAAAGATTTCGAGGGCTCTTAGGTTTTTTACTTTTTAAAGAAAGTTTTATTGGCTTTAAACAGGTGTGGCTTGTTTAAAACCGTTAAGAAACCAATGAACTAAAATAGAACTATTTCAGGATCCCAAATTAATGCTTTTGAATACTCCGGAAAGTTCTGTAATCAATGAGTCTCTTAATCATTAACATACAAGTCTATCTTTTAAAAGAGTAATAAAAACAGTGGGATAACAATATAGATACTTTTGCCACTAATTATTTTTACCCTATATACTGGTAGATAATTCCTCTTAAAGCTTTAGACCAATGCTTGCCTGCCTGGAGAGGTAAGGAATGTGAATTCTCTGTGGTAGGCGTTACATTTTGCAGCCACCCGGGATGTTCTGCAAGCCTGTCCTCCTTTCCTGCCCTTGTAGTACTTGATAGTAAAGGCTTTGAGGGTATAAAATGTTTGGGAAGTATCCTGCCAGTTTATTTCAGGATACAGGGTTTGATCAGTCTCTGTTCCGGTTTTAGAGAAATCCAAAAGCACGTTGACTCTCTTAGACCCAGTATATTAGGGCACATAAGTATAAAAGAGAACGATAAGGATTCAGGTGGAGAGAGATTTGAACTGAAAATCTGATATAAGTGACAAGTGATCCGTGGAAGCCTTTTGTCTCTGACTTGGATAATTTCTCTAAGGACCCTCATTTGACTCTAAATTCACCGATGATTTTCATTACCATATGCTTTGGGATAATATAAACTAAGGAATGTGGTCTTAGGTTTAACTTTAGGCTAAACTAGGCTTGAGCTACCAGTTTTCTCTGTATGTATCTTCTTGGCTTCATTACCAGCTAAACTTACCAGTAGACTGCTGGGTCTATGTCTCTAGCCCCTGTCTCTCACCAGGGCATCAGGCACATTTCTCTTAGTTATTGCAGGTCTAGGATATTGGCTGTGTCTAAACTATACTGATGATTTTTCCTACCTTCTAAGCACTTTTCTGGATGTCCTGATGAAGGCATTGCTGTCTGACGTTGCCGAATTTCTTGATTCTTCCATTCTTCTCAAACTTGAACTTGACATCACTTAGTCTTCCCATTTTCTCTATTCTTAAACAGAGAATTAAGTCTTCTAGTTATTGTTTCCATTATCTCTACATTTGCTAGAACAGATCACCCAAGGCTAAGATCCTAAACATTCTTCCTGGCCACAGTCTGGCTCTTCTCGAGTAATTCTCTACAAGGCAAGAGAGTAAAATAGTGAAAAGACAATGATGAGAGTGGCGCAGGGGCTCCCATCCCTTGGGCTGTAGACTGGTACGAGTCCACATACCATACCACGGCCTGTTAGGAATCGGGTGCACAGCAGGAGGTAGTGATGGCTGGGGGAGCAAAGCTTTATTTATATTTGCAGCTGCTCCCCAGCTCCAGCATCACCACCTCAGCTCCACCTCAGGTCATCAGGCATTAGATTTTCGTAGGAGGACTGGTTCCTGGTGCCACCAATTTTGGGGACCACCACTCTGGTGGACCTAGGACATCCTTGGGCAAGTGACAGGCTCCTAAGTGTTTGGTTGTATCTTGGCATTGCTACTTTTTTTTGTCCTTCCAGTTCCTCTAACACTGTTTAATTAAGATAGCATGTTTTAAATAGACTTCATTTTTATAGTATTCCTCCTTGAGCTTTGGTCATTGTTACTTGATCATTAGCCCTGCAGAGTGTGGACTGTGTGGTCTGTACTTTTATATTTTCATATAGAATGTGGTCAAAAGCTTTTTCCAGGGTTGCTGGCCCACTCAGCAGAAGTGGCAGGTTTCTGGAATAAAAATTCGGAGAGCAGAGTGAGTATGCATCCAGTTTTAGCACTGTCCCTTTCCAGTCTTGTCACTCCCGGCAGATTCTAGAACCTATTCATTCTTCAGTTAATTTCTTTGAAATTGTGAGAAATCCCCGGCCTGCCTCACAAAGCTGGCAATAGCTGAATAGTTCTGTCCAAATGAAACTCCAGTGCAGGGACTGATGATTTTACTCTTTCCTTGTGCAAGAGGGTCACTGCATCTGCTGTGATGGTAACCTGATGACTTTTTCCCTGGCTGTTGTCTCTACATTTATCCTGCTTTGTGATTTTTGCAAAAGGAATATGAGTAGATACGTACGTATGACTGCAAGGCTGATTCCACATGATGAAGGTGGTACTCTTTTTTAACTAGGGTTTGTAAGTACGTGTAGGGGAGGGGATTAGTGCAGAAATAATCGATGAATATAAATGATTAGTAAGTTTCCTGTCTTTGGATGAATATTGCTTTTAACATGAATTTAATAAATTTAGTAAAACAAGGAAAGCTTTTTTTTTTTAATAAATAGAGGTTAGGAATTATTGCAAGAGGCTTAAATACTATACATTACCTTGTTGATATAATTAAAATCAATTGAATATACGTAACTTAGAAGCCTAAGATATTTAAATCTGCGATTGCCTTATTTTACTTTTAGAAATGATTTTAAAATGATTTTTCTAATGCTTTTAGATTATGAACACATTTTTTTTGAGATCACTGTTTACTTATCATTTCCTTCCAGTTGAACCCAATTTTTATTTATCCCACTTAAAAATACAGTAACTGTAATCCAGATATTCCAGGAAGGATAGTCTACCACTAAATATCAAGAGTTTGCTTGAGTGGAAATAATGTGAGAAAACTATGCCTAAAAGGAAGCAATTAATCCACTCTTTTACACATGCTCCAAAATCTACCCCTAGAATGCATAGATAAAATCTGTTGCTGCCAGCAGAGAGCTCTTTTTCCGATACTTGCTCATACTGGCCTCAAGACTTGCTCCCATTGAATCGTGCTTGGATGTGACGCTCAAAGAAAGACTACGAGGTACCCTGGAAGAAAATGGCTGAAAATGTCCATCCCATAACACAATATTTTTGGTAGGAAGATTTTAAAGATATAGTTCTGATTTTTAGAACTCTACAGCTGTGAGGGAGGGAAGGAAGGAAATGAGATCAGGCAGAAGGAGTTGAACTGTCATGTGGTTTTGGCTAGAATGTAGCTGATCCCTGTGGGGTTTCCTTGAGCTGGGTGCCCCTGCAGAGAGCTGCACTTTGGGCAAAGGTGAGAGTCTTTACATCCCCACGTGGGCCAGGCATCGTCCTGAGGCTGCCTCTAGAAGAGGAGGATAAATTTGAGCGAGGCCGCTCTCTTCTGAAGGAGGTAATTCCAGGCACAGGACCTGACTGAGTCCTCACAGCCAACTTTCCTAGCAGCTGGGAGAGAGGGTTTCAGTCCCAAAGGGGTCTGGGTGGTACACTACACCATCCACCAACACATTTCATGAGACCGTGCAAACGCTCAGTGCCGTGTAGCATCATCCCATAGTTCCTATTCAGCTAGCTACAGGCTTTCTTCTTCTGTCTTCTGGGACTCAGCTGTCTTTATTGTCAGTCACTGCTCTGTGGAGCTAATCCAAACCCCCTTCCCCAGCCTCGCCCCCCACCTCAATCCTGTATGCACCTCACACTCCCGCTTCCGCCTGCCCTCATGCTTCCTCTCCGTTTCCAGGTCAAACTCACGCATCAGGGCCCCTTTCCAAGGTGCCAAGGGGAAGGTCCAGCTCTTGCCTCATCATGAGGACACTCAGCTGCACAGGTAAGTGACCGCCAAGCCATTTTGGGGTCCACAACCCCGCCACTTCTCTGATACTCCACACAAGCAGGTTCAAGGGACTTTGCTATCCTATTATGGACCTCTTAGTCCTAATTAGCAGAGGCCACAGGACTAAAGGTTCCCTTGGTCCTTCTGAAAACGTGAAGTAATGAGTGTAGGAAGGTGATGCAATGTCTGCCTTTCTGCCTTGCAGGATGGCTCACAGGCCTGCTCCCCTTGAAACCACATTCATTGTTGTTGGCACTTGCCAGGATCATTCTCTTCAGTAATATTTTCATCAGTTCTAATTAAGTCCCCACACAAACACCACTACATGCTTCTCAAACTGGAGGATGCCCAACCCCAATTCTGTGCCGGGAGAACGCACAACAGTATCTGATACATCTTTGTGCAACAATACAATATTGTTTATTAAATAGTTTAGGAAAAACCAAGAACCACCCAAAGAACAGGGATGGGGAGGAGGTCTCCAGGAAAAACAGTCCAGGCTCAAGTTTCATCCAGGTAAGGGATAAGGAATAAATGTCAGGCAAGGGCTCTAGGCGTGCTCCAGGCTCAATAGCCCCTCCAGGCTCAATAGCCCCTCCAGGCTCAATAGCCCAGTGCTTCTGAAGGCCACAGGGATGTCCGGTGCCATCCTGATCTGAATCGTCCAATGGATCAAGTCCTTCACCCGCAGCATGTCCTCCTTGCACAGCTCCCACCACAGCTCTTTGCTCCAGCCTCTGGCCGATTCCCGCACCCTTTCACCAGCCTCCTTGATGCTCAGCATTTTTGAGTTCAGCCTTAAAAATGCAGGGAGAGGGGCTCGGCCCCGCCTCCCCCCGCCCCCGCAGCCTGCAGCCCTGCCTTGATTTACAACTGCTGCACTTTGTTGTTCTTCCTTTTGCTAGATGGCCAACAACAACAGAAATGCTTCTGGAGAAAACGCAGGAACCTCCTCACCTTCCCCCGTCTGCCCTGGCTCTGGCCGGAGCCAGGGGTTGGCCTCTCACCTTCCAACTGCGTCTCCGGGGCTCCGCTGTTGCCACTGGCAGTGGACATGGTGTCTGAAGCGTCAGGCTGGGGGGACGGGCTGGAGGTCACTGACTCAAGTGCAGGCACGGGGCTTCCCGATGCCAGTCCCAGTGAGCTGCTGTTGCTCTCCACGCTCACTTCGGGTGTGGGACTGGTCATCTCCGCCTCCGGCTGGGGTGCCGGACTGCTGGTCCCACGCTCCGGTCCAGGTGAGTCAGTGCCGCTCTCCGCCTCCAGGATGGACGCCAGACTGCTGGTGCCTGCCTTGAGTGAGGGTTCGGGACTGCTGGGCTCTGACTCGAGGTATACTGAGGGAGAGCTGGTCTCCAAATCGGAGGTGGGTGCGGGAATGAGGGAGCTCAAGTTCCGGCTGCCTGGTGGACTGCCCGGCCCTTTGGCCTCCGAGCCGGATGGCTCGTCGCTGTGGCTCTCAGAGCTGGCAGGGGCGGTCCCCGCTTTGCGGGCGGGCCTCACGAAGATGGTGCAACCCTTCCCGTGGGGCGATTTGTGGCACAGGATGAGATATGTGGCCATAATCTTGTCATACCTATTGTGCCTGACGGCCGCCTCGAGCTACTCTCGCTTGTACCCCAAAGTCTGCATTTTCTGGATTACCTGGGAGTTTAATGACTCACATGGCGACTCCTGAAAGGGCCTCAGTTCCGTCCGCCCCACGTTCGTCCACCGATGAGCCATCATCTGCTCAGTCGTGGCTCTGTAGCGGGGGTTCACGGTGAGGCACTTGCCGATGAGGTCTGCAAGGTCTACGGAGACGAAGTTGGGCAGGACGTACTGCCCTCCCACAATTTTCCTCGTCAAGTCCTTGTTGTTATCACCCACAAACGGCAGTTTGCCACAGGCCATGCGAAAGAGAACAACTCCCAGGCTCCATACGTCCACTCCGGGGTGGTCGTAGCTCTGTGCCAGGAGGATCTCTGGGGCGACATAGCGCAGGCTGCCACAGAAGGTGTTCAGCTGCCGGCCCACGTGCTCATTGCAGAGGCTGAAGTCTGCCAGCCTGATGTGGCAGTCGGCGTCCAGCAGGATGTTCCATGGCTTCAGGTCCCGGTGTACAATGTCCTTCTGGTGGCAGTAGTGGACCGCAGACACCAGCTGCCACCAGACGCTGCGGACCTCGCGACGCGGCATGTCACAATGGGCCTTCAGGTGGTCAGCCAGGTTCCTTCCGCCCACGAGTTTTATCACAAGGAACAGTGTGTCTGAGGTTTCAATGACCTCGAACAGCTGCACAATGTTCGGGTGGTCCAGTTTTTTCATCGCTTGCATTTCGCATAATGGTCGAGAGGACCCAAGCTGATGAATGACCTTGACGGCCACTTCTATACCGGTTTGGATATGACGGGCCAACTTGACCTTGGCGAAACTGCCCTCACCAATCGTTCTGAGGAGCACGTAGCCCACACTGGGGGGCTGCTCCTGGCTAGGGGTGGCCGCAAGGTCATTGGGCATGGTGACGCCCTCTCTACTCTTACTCATTCCAATAATGTAACTATACTCACTAAGCTAAAAACAACAACTGCACTAGGCCAACTAACAAAAAAAAAAAAACGAGAGCTATACTAAAAACACGAACTCTAAAGATAACTACGCTTACTAACAAATAAATAAAGGGCTATACTAAAAACACTAACTCTACTAACTGTACTAACTGAAAAAATAACAGGAAATAAAATATACGAAAAAATAATAAAATAAAGCACTAACACTACTAAATGTACTAATACTGACTCAAAAGGTCTAACTAAAAAAATAACAGAAAATAAAATATATAAATAAATAACAAAATAAAGGGGGGGGGGAAAGGGAAGCGAAAGGAAGGGAAGGGAAGAAAAAAACAGGGGAACTAAGGGAAATGAAAAAAAGGAAAGTAACAAAAAAAGAAAAACAAGGATAAAATAAAGACAAAAAATATAAAACAACAAACCGCAAAAGGGAGAAAACAAACTAACTGGTCCAGTCCTGCAGGTCACCGCCAATCAGCTTCCTGGGCTCTATGGACAAAATCCTGAGGCCGTTCAGGGTCTTATATAGGATATTTCTGTAACTGCATCACAACGTGCGTTATTGCATCATATGTAGCAGATTCTGGAAACCCATCACTATGGTACATTATTGGGTCAGAGCAACACACCCGTCCCTGCTGGGGATAAGCCACAGTGCTTTTCTCACTTCCTGGTCGCAAGACCCCTTTACCCTTAAAAAACTAACGAACTAACTAACCCAAAGAACTATTCATTTATGTGACAAAAACTGATATTAACTTTATTAGACATTAAAAACAGTAGGATGCTTCAGTGACCTTTCCATTTAGGTTTTAAATCTGTAATAAATTGTCTTTTTCAAGACCTTAGAGTGTCTACAAATAAAATATTCCTTTTTCTTAAAAATGGTGCTACGACTTAACCGGCATCACGATATGATAGGAAACTGTTGTGTTCACCAGAGAAGTGATATGATTAACATCTACAGAGCTGAGAGGGGGGTGGCTTTCATGATCCTTAGGCCATTAAGATTATGAGCGCATTTCTCATCAGGAAATGTGCAGCCCGGAGGCCCTGGGTTGATGTACTCCAAGTGTTGAAGGACAAAAGCTTTTAACTGAACATCCTACATTGGGGCAAAAGTGCCTGAAAATGGGGGAGACCTGAAGACATTCCCACACAGCCCAGCGCTGAGAGATCTTTACCACTCTGCCCGCCCTTCACACAACGGGGACAGATCTCTACCCCTACACCGGCCCTGCGGGTGGGGACAGAAGGACACTGGGCAGAGGCTCAAGGCCTCGTGGAGAAAGAAGAATCTCTGCTAATGCTCCGCAGGGTCAGTGGTAACAGCTCGTACTGCAGTGACTGGTTTGTAGCTCTGCCTGTTGTTTTCTACCTGATTTAACAGACTAATACACTTTAAAAACCAAGCGTTAGTTTGATTTCGGACGCACAGAGCATGAAGGTGTACTTTCGGGACATTGACAGCGGGTTGAGTCAGCTGTGAGGGAGGAGAGTTTTGATGTGTTCTTGAAGGTACGCTGGTACCGGTGAGCATGAGTGTTGTAACTGTAGGCTGTTATGTCAATTGGGTGACCAAAACTGAGTTCTCATACATACAAATAAGTAAACAAAGGGACATTTATTAGTGCCATGAAGAAGTATGGAGTGTCCTATCCGTTCCGTGTCTCCCATAACACTCTGTTTTGGACCCCTGTGTTGACACCGTTTCTCCCTGGGAAATCTTCGCCACGCACATCTCTACTTCTCTCCTTTTCTTCTTCTTCTAGTGATTTCCGATTCAGTCAAGCGTCAGTCTCGCTTCTGAAATGACAGTCCACTTTTTCTACCTCTTGACTAGGCTGCCTCAGAGTGAATGTGTCTGGTCACGCAGTCTGTATCTTCCTCTGATCCAAACATCTCATTTAATGAAACATAGAGCCAGCCTCACAAGAGGGTTCCCTGAACTTGTCCCAAATCTTGAGGGTCAAAATATGATTCAGGGACTAGCAGTTGGTTAGAAACACAGGATCACAGTCCCCATTCAGACCTCCCGACTGTGAATCTCCATTTTACAAGACCAGTGAGGCAGAGCACATCAAGCTTGAGACGCATCCTCTCTCAAGCTCCATACACAATGGACAGCTCATCGAATCTAGGTTGCCCTTCAGTCCCTCTAGCAGGAATATCACATTAACCTCCTAAGCGATCTTGCAGCCTTCAGTCTCTCCTATAATTGAACCTTCACACGATGTGTACTTGCTCTCCTAGATCACGTGTCCTCTTCCACAAACTATCAACTGCTTCCACTGCCTAGATGGCAAGTTCCAAAGGCCTAACTTGGTTCCCATACCCTGCTGTTCTGTTTATGGCTTCCATCATCCCCTTCCACATACCTATCCTCCAACCTTCTTGGTCCTCTCCTACCCAAGTACACATTCCACACCTTTCTGTCATCCTTTGTGCTGTTTCTTCCATTATCCTGTTGCCGCTGACTTTGTTTATCAAAACCCTACTTAGCCTTTAAGATCCAGCCCAAATGCCTTGTCTTTCAAAAGACCCCTCAAGCTTCTAGGCTGAACTCATCTCAAAAACAGTGCGGCCATCTCTATTTTGCCCTAGTTTCATTCTAGTTTGTGTGAGGCTTAAATCTTAGTACCTAGCAAAAGACGTATCGCCCACAGTAACATAATATGTTTCTGTATGTTGTAATTAAGTAAATGCATAAATGAAACAAACGAAAACCAGCTATCAGCAAAGTTTACACATACCATTATCTCTTTGACCCCAAAATTTGGTATCTCATGGGATTGCCAACCACAGTATTAGATTTTCTGAGACAATCCTGTTTCATTAAGTTTTCCAGTTTCTCACTATGTTTTACATTTGACTTAAAACTATGGTTCTCACTTTCATGTCTCTGAGCTGCATCACTAGGCCACCTCTGAAACAGGCTTCAGAGGTGCTGGGGAGTCCACATGCTGAGTGACGGATCATGCCAAGTATCCTCAGGCTCATTTACTTGTGATCTCCCCCTGGTTTTCCACACGTCTGGCTTTGTGCCTCTACACCTACACATCATGCCCTCCTCCATTCTCCTTCCTGCCTTCCTAGTTTCCTACCATTGGAGCGGAAAAAGAGAGATCTAGTTCCCTTTGCTAACCATCTGACGTGACAGAGTAGATCAGTGAGTTGCTGTGCCTGTCCAGGAAAGCCAGTTTGAATGTCTTCCTGTGACTGGCCTGACAGCATCCAGCGCTTTGTTAACTGAAGCGTGAAGCACTCTTTGGAGCTCAGTTGTGCCTGTTTGTGTTGGACTCCAGCAGCCTTTTTATGTCTGCTGCTGCAATATTGTTGCCATTGGTGTTAATCTCTGGCTATATTACTTGCTGTGGGTTTATAATGACTTTACATGACATGCGGAAGAAAGAAGAATCCACAGAGGAACCTTTACAGTGTGAGGAAATGGAGATCGAAGCGAAATGCGGAACGAGGATCCTGGAGGTGGACCAAGACCTATGTAACTCCATAAACCTAGCTCTTCTCCAGGTGTAATCCTGGAAGTTGGAGACCTGTTTGGATAATAACACTTTCCATACTTGGCGAAGATGAAATAAGTTTGTTGCTCCAGCATCAGAAAAGCGCATTCCTGGGGTTTGGATACTGTCACGATAATCCTTACATTGAGAGTAAAGCAGGGACCAACATGGAGTGAGGGGCCCTCCTGGCACAGGGTCTACCTGATTATTTTTTAATTAAATGTTTTTGGTGACACTGGTTAATGAAATCCAGTAAGTTTCAGGTGTACAATTTAACATGTTATAAGGCATCTATGTGTTGCATTCTGTGCTCCCCTCCCATAGTTAGATTTCATCTGTCAACACAGGTACATATGGGGAGGAACTAAATTGGCTGGCTTCAGGGCAAGTGCTAAAAGCGTGGCTTTCTCCCACACAGAAGTGGTGGCAGAAGCTATTGTTAAACCCTACCTCTACCCAGCCTGCGGGGAGGAACATCTAAATGCCTGTAATGAAACTTTCTTAATCAGCTCAATGCTGCATTCCTGGTTTTGTACGTCTCCCCTGCCTCAGAATCTAGCCATGACACACTGGAGCTTACATTTTCTCAAAGCTGAAGGTGAGGTTTGATCATCTGCTCTAGAAAAACACACACCAAGCGGAAGTAGAGAATATGTTCAAGCGGCCTGTTGACTCTCTTATCAAAGAAAGAGGAGCTATAACAAAGGCTCAGCCTTAACATTTCTCACCAACCAGGAACTGGAAGGGAGTGAAAGATCTGCAATGTGCTCTTCTACTTATAGAGGAGAGAGCGTGGTTGGTGTTTAGAAGGGAAATTAATTCACGGAGCCATGATAGTTCCAACTATTATCCCCGTCACTGTAAACCAAGGCCTATCTTAAGCAGTGCTTTGGTCTACAGAGCTCAAATATAACTAACCAAATAAAGCAGCAACTTTGAACAAGCCATTTCTAAAGACCAAGTTCTTAAAGTAACAGCTGGGACTTTGGAACCAACAATTTCCATCCTATCCCTGTATAGTCCCGAAGGGGAGATAGCTTATTAGCTTAATCTTGTTTCTACTACATATTACTAATTTTCTGAAGCTGCTCACAAAGGAAAAGCTCCTGTTAGTGCTTTTGCCTTTACCTTTGACCATACTTGTGAAATGCTACCACGTTTGCATTCATAGCCTGTAACCATTATTCTAAAACAGACTCAAAGACTTCTGCATAACAGGCTCAATAGTTAAGAGCAGGCATTTCAGAGTTCAGCAGGAGATGGGAACCATCTCTCTGCTGATGACAATGTCCAGTCTCCCTCTCTCTAAAGCAGACATAATAATACGTCCAGGGGGCTCATGAGAATCGAATGATGTGTCAAATCCTCAGCAAAGTAAATATTCAAAAACTGTCTGAATATTGTCATTTAGAGATCACTCAGTTGGACTTATTTACCAGTGAGGTTAGTGAGTAACAAGTTTGAAAACAAACTCAGTCCTCAAATACCTAGCTTAGTTACTCTTTAGCAGGATTTTAGTCTCAAATTATTATTAAATGTCAGTGTGATCTTAAAGCCATAATCCAACAAGGTTCTGAGTGAGATGTGTCTTAATTGTGCTTCACGTAAGTGGTCTTCCTTTGCAAAAACTTTCCTCATACTTACAGATATTGCTTCCTGTTCATAGCTAAGGAGACCATGGGATAAGCTGATGCTTATTTAATCAGTAGTCATTTTACTACCGGATACAAAAGAGACTGTTTTGCATTAACACTGTGTGACTATGTCTGATAGATGGTTGACCTCAAATTTGTACTTGTAGCCTATCATATCTATAAGGATCCACGATCTTTATAATGTTGATATTAGCTCCTTTACAACATCTTTGCACAAATCTTTTAAAGAATATTTTAATAAGAGTTAATCCTTCAGCTAAGGAGATAACTGTCGAGCAAATACAACTTAGAGAAAACTCTGTTTTATCTAAAAAGGAAGTTGTGTTCCTCTAACCTAAAACTCAACTTAAGGTAGTTATCGAGAGCTTTCACTAAGTGCCGCATCAAAAACATACCAAAAAAATCCTTTAACTTTGTCAACATCAGCATGTAAAACATGTAATTATTTTCTCTAATATGACTGTTAACCCTAACTATATCCATATTTGTTTTCATTGGTACTTGGAGAAAGAAACCACAAAGGCTATTTCCTTGAGCAATGTATAGGGCTTCCATTCCTCTTCAATTTTCAAGACTTACTAAAGGTTTCTTTAGTTTTAAAAACCAAAACTATTAATTTTGTAGTGCTGAAATTTTAAGAAGTCTCACAGACAGTCTGTAAACTTGGAAATTAAAACTGTTCTGAGAATTCTCTTTCCATAATTTGAAGTAACCAGCAGAGGGCAGAGCAAAACATTTCATTCTTGGATCCCTGTACATGAATGGGAAGGAACTTTGAAAAGAGGCTGAGTTCTATTTTTGACTGAAATTTAACACCTCAGTTGCTATATTTCATGTATGCTGAGCTCAGAGACATGCCCAGAAGAAATGTCAACCTAATATTCTCTTCGGCAAAAATAGGAGTATAGAAATGAACATTGTGATAGAATAAAGAACTGTAGAAGAACTGCTTGGGATTAACAGAATACATACACGGAATGATGTAATAATAACAGTTCCTTGCTTGGTTTATGCGAACACATGGTATACAATTAAATAGTTTACGAATCAAATTGGAAATACTTGGTATGTGTGATAAGATGTAAACATATCTGTAAAAAAGGAACCTACAAAAATAATTTTATCTATGTCCATATATACATTCCATAATGACTTCTTAACCTAGAACATATAACCTACAGACAGCTTATTCAAAGGGTTTTAAAATTTTTGTACAGAATTGCTTGAAACTTTAATTTTATTCTGTCTTAATATTCTATAACTTCAATGTTCCACAACTCCTTATACTTTTAATTACATTTCAAAAGAACAAGCTTAAAGAACATATATAAAGAAAGAAGCAAAAGGAAAAAATTTCTGGGGAAAGGCCTGAGGTCACAGAGAATATATAAGATTACATTTAATATGCTTTTTTATAAAGACAGGGTTTTAAAATTCAGTTACATTTCCAGGTCAGAATATCTGTTTTTCATATCTCAAGTTGTTGTTGTTGTTTTCCAAATAAGAACAATAAAAGAGTGAAACAGAGGAAGTTTCTATAAGGAATTAAAGGCAGCATTAGTTCCACTGAAGCTTCTAGGAACTACCTGGAGACCAATTCAATCTCTCTCAATCTCTCCCAATCAATCAATCAATCAATCAATCAATCAATGTCTCTGTCGCTGTCTCTGTCTTTCTGTCTTTCTCTCCCTCTCTCCCTCCCTCCCTCTCTCCCTTTCTCCCTCTCTTGCCATCTTCCTCTCTCATGCCCTCCTCTCTCAGCTTAGCAGTTCACCAATTACATACAAAAAGTGAACCAAAGCCTTAATGAGCAAGCCAGGGAAAATGTTCCATCATTAACCTAAGTTCTAGCACAGCACTTCTCACCAGCAGCGTTAAGACTCTTGAGAATTCAAAGGGAGGGCCTCCCTGGAGTTGAAATATAAAGGCCAAGAGCAGCTTCCACATCTAAGCCATGACTAATAGTCAAAAGAACACATTTTCTAGAGCAAGGCTTTCCCAAACCCGGCTGATCAAAAATTCCTATATCCAGAATCCTACCTCAGACCTAGTCAACCAGACTCTCCAGAAATGGACCCCAAGAATTAGTCAGTGTTTTAGAATGCTCACCTCTAAGGAAAACAATGCAGAGGATGAAGCTACAGATCTAGCCAGGAGGTAGCTAACAGAGGGCCTGGTAGGCCATGAGTAAAAGCTTCGGTGTTACACTAAGGCACAGCATCTCCAGCACATGTGACATGATCAGCCCTCGGTGGAGAAGGAAATGGAAGGGAAAAGAATGGAACCACGAGACGACTTAGGAGGCGAGTGCATTAGCCCAGGCACAAGATGAAGGCAATGGAACAGAAAACAGGGCCACATTTTCTACATACATACACCTTTGAATCGATAGAATTTAACAAGAGATTGGCTGTTTTGAATCAATGGCATGTAGCAATAGATTATTAGCCGAGGAAGGTGACCAAAAGCAAGATAATGGAGTCGGCTTTCCTGGGTTGGAGTTCCATCTCTGCCAATTACAAAACTGTGACTGGGCAAGTTACCCTAGTCTCAGTTTCACATCACACAATAGAAGTAGGATTCAATAACTAATTTAAATTAAATCAACCGAAGTGATCCACTTATTGGCACAGTGATAGGCCTTCAGCATGCACTGACTAAATGCTGGCTGTTATTGTTTTTGCTGTTGCTGTTAATTACGTTGCTGTAGAAAGATACTCCACCGAGGCTTACTCTGGGAAACATCTTTTTAAAAGGGAAAGAAAAGCTCCCTGATGTTGTGTATGGGGACCCAAGGCCACTTTTGCTTTTCTGTAAATGTTGCTGAGGGATGTTTGTTTGTTTTTAAGAAAAACAGAAAGAGAAATGTTTAAGGAAGGAAATAATTTGGTTCTGTTTTGATGATCCTCAGAGCCAGCTGAAAATGAAATGGCACAGTATTGCTATCAGATTGATGTCTGCTAATTCAGCAAATCAACACAGCTATATTGAGAGAAAATTTGTTTATTAGATAGCAAACCAGATGTTATATTTGTATGTATCTTCTTCTAATTACTTGAAAAGCAGCAGACCTAGGCCACTGCCTGTTTCACAATTTACACCTGGGAAGGAGAGTAATCAATCAGAAGCACCAACAGGTAACACCTCAAAGAGCTTGTGCTGCTTCCTGAATAATCTCAGGACCAGTCTTCTGTGAGTGACCTCAGCTGGCATTTACTGTGTCAAGTTGCTGCGTTCTGCCTTCCAGTCAAGACGGTGGAGTAGGTAAATGCTGTGCTAAGTCCTCTCACAACCACACAAAAATTACAATTAAACCACAGAACTGTCATAATTGGGAGTCACCTGAAGTCTAGCTGACCAGAGGTCCTACAACAGGAGTCTCACAGAAGGGGCCACCTCAAGATGGGTAGGAGGGGCAGAGACTCAAAACGGACTGGTCCCACACCCATGTGTGTCGGCTAAGAGTTGGGAGAAATACCTCAAGGACAGAGGTTCCCCTGGAAGTGCAAAGGGTCCCGACCCCACATCGGGTTCCCCAGCCCAGAAGGCATGTGCTGGGAAGAGAAATTCCCTCAATTTCTCGCTGTGAAAACCAGTAGAGGTTTTGGCTGAGTGAGGCTGGAGCTCCAGGCATTCCTCTTAGGGGGCCCATGCATGGACTCACTCCTGATGGACTCGCTCGTTCTGAGCTCTAGCTCAAGCAGCAGCTCTAAAGGAACCAAGGATACCCAGGGAGGAACTGATGGCCTGGCTTCGGGGCCAGAGCTGGAGGGGCAGCTTTCTCCCAGACAGAGGAGCTGGCAGAGGGCGCTGTTCCGTTGCTGAGCCCCCCCACTGCCAGTCAGGCATCATATCTGAGTCTCCATCAAAGTGGCTCACATTCGTCACCCTGCCCTGGTGATTCCCTAGACTCTCCCACCCCCAACCTTGCTGGCTACCTAAGCTGCTTCTGGTGGCTTTTCCACGCAAAAGGTCTGTCTTGGTTCATGCTGTGGACTTTCCTAAAATCTCTCACAGGTTCAAAAAACCTGAACAAGCAGCATCTGGCCTTGGGTTGCCCCATGCTTCTAGCTGAGCAGCCCCAAGCCCAGCAATGGCTGAAGTTTGGTTTGCAGCTTGGCGTCTCGAGGTCCTTCTAAGCCCAGTGTGGGTGGCAGCCATCTGAACTGTTTGGTGGCTCGTGCTAGACAACCCTGGACAGGGCACTGTCTGCAGCTGAATTTGGCTTTTGCCAGGGTCCCACCCAGTAGAAACCAGACTTGCATGACCAGTGGCCAGCTTCAGTCTGAGCTGGAGCATCACGTAGGATCACACCTGAGGATGACACAAGAAAGGGGCAGACAAGGCAGGCACCTGAGCCGGGCTAAAGCATATCCTGCTCTGTAGGGTCAGCCTCTGCACAACACAACCTCCACTGGCATGGCCAGTCCTCTTAACCAATAAGCCCGAGGGTCAATCCCTCCCACTGATTAGTAAACAAGAACAAAGGCTCAGCTACAACAGGAGGGCACACACAACCCATACAAGGGACGAACCTGGAACACCTGGCTCAAGGGACCAGGAAAGACTGTGCTGCTGGGCCCCATGGCACACATACTACATAAAGCCACTCTGCTAGGATCAGGAGATATGGCAGCTCTGCCTAATACATAGAAACAAACAAAGGAAGACAGTCAACATGAAAGACAAAGAAATTTATACCAAATGAAAGCATAAAACAAAACTCTAGAAAAGGAACTAAACAAAATTGAGATAAGCAAGCTACCAGATGCAGAGTTCAAAACACTTGTTATAAAAACGCTCAAGAAACTGAGGGGAAGAGTATATTAACTCAATGGAAAACTTTAACAAGGAGATAGAAAAACATAAATAGGAGATAGAAGACATAGAAAAGATCCAGTCAGAAATGAAGACTACAATAACTGAAATGAAGAATGCATTAAGGAGGAATCAACAGTGGATTAGATGAAGCCAGGGACTGAATTAATGATTTAGAATTTAAGGTATCAGAAAACACGCAATCAGAACAACAATAAGAAAAAAGAATCCCATCTATTGCCATGTCACCCTGAACAAGCCTGATCTCCTCTGATCCGGGAAACTAAGCAGGGTTAGATCTGGTTAGTACTTAGATGGGAGATCACCTAGGAAGAACAGATGCTGTAGGCATAAAAAATTAAAAAAAATAATAAGGGATTGTAAGCTTACAAGGTACTTGCAATCTGTGAGGTCAACCAAAGGTTGCCTTGCCTAAAGGAAAAAAAAATAGGGATAGTATAAAGGGCCTCTGGAACAATATTGAGCATACCAAAATTTGCACCATAGGGATACCAGGAGAGAGAGAGCAAGAAATTGAAAAGGTATTTTAAAACAATGACAGAAAATTTCCCTCACCTGGCAAAGAAAACAGACATACCAGCCCAGGAAGTGCAGAGAGAATCCTAAACAAGATGAACCCAAAGACGTCCACACCAAGACACATCATGATTAAAATGCCTAAGGTTAAAGACAAAGAATCTTAAAAGCAGTTAGTTACCTACCAGGGAGCTGATTTCTTGACAAAAACTGCAGGGCAGAAGGGAATGACATGAAATATATTCAAAGTTACAAAAACCCAGGAATCTACAACTAAGATTACTCTACCCAGCAAAGATATCATTTAGAATCAAAGGACAGAAAAGGAGCTTCCCAGACAAGAAAAAACTAGAAGTATTATAGGACATGTTAAAAAGGCTTCTTTAAGAAGAAAAAAGATTAAAAAATCTGAATATAATAGCAATGACTACATATCTATCAACAATCACTGTAAAAGTAATATAGAAATGTTCCAGTCAAAATACAGGTAGCTGCATGGATAAGAAAACAAGACCCCTCCATATGCTGCCTACAAGAAACTCACTTCAGACAGAAAAACACACAAAGACTCAAAAGGATGGAACAAGATGTTTCATGAAAATGGAAACAAACAAACAAGCTGGGGTAGCAATACTTATACCAGACCAAATACACTTTAAAACAAAGGCCATAACAAAAGACTAGGAAGGACCCAGTTATCCCACTTCTAGGTATTTATCTAAAGAAACCCAAATCACTACTTTGAAGGGGCATGAGAATCCATCTATTCATTGCATTGCAGCATTATTTACAACAGTCATGGTACGGAAGCAACCTAGGTATCCATCAGTGGATGAACGGATAAAGAAGAGGTAGAAATATGTACAATAAAATAGTAGTCAACCCTAAAAAAGAATGAAATCTTGCCCTCTGCAACATGGATGGACTTAGAGGGTACTATGCTGAGGAATAAGTCAGAGAAAGACAAATGTCACATGATTTCACTGACATGTGGCATCTGAGGAACAAAATAAACAAAACAGAAGCAAATTCATAGATACAGATGACATCTTGATGGTCGCCAGATGGGAAGGGGTTTGGAGTAGCTGAAAAAGGGGAAGAGATTAAGAAGTACAAATTGACAGTACCAAAATGGGTATACAGATTAAGGTAGAGCCAAAGGAATATAGCCAATAATATTGTAATAACTATGTATGGTTTCAGAAGGGTACCAGAATTTATCACTGTGTTTTACACCTGAAGCTAATATATTATCATATGCCAAATATAATTAAAAATTAAAAACTCAAAAAAAAGAACAGTTGCAACATTGTAGGTACATAACAAAAGATTTCTGACTTAAACCTTAGCTTGAATTTTGAGGTTTTGGTTGCATTTTTATGTAATACTGAAAAGAAATGCTTTTTTCCACCACATGTTGTGATCATCGCAACATAGATTTCCTCCATTTTTTTCAGAAGTCCCTATCAGCCTTCAATAAATAAATACGCAACATATAATCAATATTTAATATAAGGCAATTTTCAGATTCAAAATAATTCCATCCTAACAGTCTCTAAACTCAGAATTGTATTTTGGCTCTGCTTTAAGATAATTTTTGCAAGAATACCCTATCTTCCTGCCATTGAAGGGGTCAGTGAGACCTGTAATATGACCTAACTGGTCCCTTGAGGACCTAAGCATGAAAAAACAGCAACGACAACTTGGCCACCTACCTCTTACTTACAGAAAACTAATTGATTTCTGATCTGCTCCCAAAGTCAGCCCCTCAGTCTCTACTCAAAATGGCCCTCCTCCCAGGCACCTGCTCTCAAGGGAATTAGTGACAGCAGATTCTCCACAGGAAGGATGATGGGAAACATGTCTTTTTAAAGTCTTCATCTCACCACAGTACGTTCAGTATATTTTCTGGTCCCTATTTGCCATGCAGATTTCTCAGGGTACTAATACTAAGCACCACTCCCTTAACTTGTCATCCATCTTCCAGTCTCTCGTATTTTTGATCTCCAACTTCTTTTTCAATGTCCCTAAACATGTCCAAGATTCTTCATAACATTCACCTGACCTAAAAATTACAGAATAATTAAGGAAATGGACGTTACCCAACTTCATTTAGTGACTGCACAGGGACCACGAACCAAAGAAAAGATGCTGAAAGCTTGAATGTATTTCAAGCAGAAGAAGGTGCTCCTCTAACGGAGATGACATGGCATGAAAAAAAGCCAAGTGACCCGAATGTCAAGGGGCTACAATTCTGATTCTGCCAAAACTGTTTCAACCACAGACAAGTCACTTCACCATTCTGAGTCTCAGTGACCTCATTGTCGACATAAGAGAATTGGCCTGAATTAAATCATCGTTAAGGTCTTCTCCAGTTTTGACATTTTACTGTTGTATTGAAAATCAAAATCAATCAGGTGTGTACAACACAGTGACACATGACTTGAAAAAAAACACGGAAAAACCATAGCAGAGTGTGAGACATCCCTAGATCTCTCCCCTTGAAAACCACCATAAGGTGAATATCTAAAATTGAATAAATACTACCCAACCTGCTCACCAGTACATCTGAGCATGGGATCTGCACATGAGAACTACTACAGGTCAGACCCCGGGTGTCAGAGATAAAGAAGCTGGGAGATAAAGGAGCTGCTCTCGCAGCCACCCAACCCCCCTGTAGGAGGAGGGGGAGGGGTGAAGTCACGGCAACTTCCCTGAACTTCCCTGAATAACCCTGAACAACCCTAGATGTGCCAGAACTTCTAGCAGCCGGCAACAGGGCCCAGTCATCAGGACAGAAAGCAGAGAAGCGGAGTGGGACCACAGAAATACAGCAGCTCATTATTACCAGCCCGAGCTGCAAAACCAAGGCTGAGCCACAGCCTCCAACCCCCAAACCTGTGGAACCTTCTCCGCGTACCCTCTGAGACCGATCAACGTGGAGCCCCAGAGGGATCTGAGCAAATGCTGCCAAGATTGAAACTGCCTCTCACAGCTTCTGGAGCCCCCTACAGGAGGCAGGGAGGGGAGAAGGAGCAGCAAGGTCCCTGAACAGCCCTGCCTGGGAACATTGTGAGCCTCCCGTGGCCCGCTGGCTCCAGGTCCCAATCACCAGGGCAAAAAGCAGAGGAGCGACCAGCAGAGAAACAACAGTTGATTTTTAGTGACTGTGGTTGCAAAACCAAGGCTGAGCCACAGCTCCCAGTCCCCAGACTAGAGGGCCCCTACCCCATACCCTCCAAGACAAAACACCACAGGGTCCCGGGGAATCTGAGCAAACATCACCGAAACTGTTGCTAACACTGACAGGGACTGAAACTGAGGACAGTGAACAGAATTAAATATCTATCAGAAAATTAAAATGCATTTTTAAAACTTTATATAAAGTAGGGGACCAAGAAGCTAGATGCCACCTATTGGAAACCAAAAGAAAAGTACCTTCTTTGCAGCAAGCTAAAAAGAAACCTTTATATAATAAATCTTTCTGGGGGAAAAAAAGCTGAATACATTTCCATTAATGCCCAGGAGGAGAAATAGCCCATTTAACACCATGAAAACCAAGGGACAAGGCATCTCAGAAAGAAAAAGAAAACTCTCCAGGATATAAGCCTACAGACACAGAAATATGTAACTTAAATGACAGAAAATTCAGGGTGTTACTTCCAAAACAAAAAACCAATGAGATTCAAAACAACTCAAATCAACAATTTCAAGAACTGAAAGAAACAACTAGATAAGCAGAGCAAGGAGATCGAAATCCTCAAGAAGAACCAAATAGAACTTCTGGAGATGAAGAACACAGGGCAAAAGTTGAAAGATGAAATAGCAGGCCTGGGAAACAGAGCTGACAAAATGGCGAAAAGATCAGTGATATCGAAGGCAGAAATCTAGAAATAAATCAGAAGAAAGAAGAGAGAAACCGAAGAATGAAAAATAATGAAAGAGAAATTCAGAACTACCTGATACCACCAGGAGAAGAAACATATGGATAATGGGGATCGTCGAAGGCGAGGAAAAGGAACAGGGATTAGAAAGCGTTTTCAGACAAATAGTTGATGAGAATTTCCCAAATCTAAGGAATGTGCTGGAGTTTGGAATTCGAGAAGTCAAGAGAACATCCAATTATCTCAACCTAAAAAGGCCTTCACCAAGACACAATGTTTAAAATTATCAAAAATCAACGACAGAAGAATTCTCAAAGCAGCCAGAAAGAAAAAAAAAATGGTAACTTATAAAGGTAAACGCATTAGCTTATCCTTGGACTTCTCAGTGCCAACCTTAAGCCAGAAAGGAATGGAATCAAATATTTAAGCCATTAAGTGAAAGGAACCACCAGCCTAGAATGATGTATCCAGCTGTGCTCTCCTTAGATACGAAGGAGAAATTAAGACTTTTCCAGACATACACAGACGACTGGCTGAAGAGGCTATGGCACATATACACAATGGAATATTTTTCAGCCAAAAGAAGAGATGAAACACGGCCATTTGAAACAATATGGATGGACCTTGAGATACTCATGCTAAGCTAAGTAAGCCAGACAGAAAAAGTCGAAAACCACATGATATCAGCTGGCCCCCATCAGACATCCCTGTTATTCTCTTCAGCTCTCGGTCCCTTTCCTGTCATGTCCAAATGAAACACCGTCCACACACTTTTTAAACACCTGGCCTCACATACCCCTAGTCACCCCAAAGAGAAGGCGATGCCTCTGAATTCACAGAGAACAAGTTCAGCAGCACTCCCTGAACTTCCCATCATCAACCTAAAAAAGCCTGTCTGCATCTGCCCCCTCCTTCCCATGCTCGCCCTCACACACAGGTGTCGGTGTTCCTGCCCCTGTCCCAGGCCCATCCCCCACCTGTGCTTTACATCTCATGCCTTGTGGCTTTCTCAGGACAAAACCCTATCAATTTTCCTTTTTCTCTCTAATGGTCAACATTTCCTTCTCTACTGGATCCCTCTAATCAGCATCAACACGTGCTCTAACACCTTACCCATTCTTTAAAAAAATAAAAGAAAAAGAAAGAAAGAAAGAAAGAAAGAAGGAAAAAAAGAAAGAAAGAAAGAAAGAGAAATTACCTTTCACTCGCCACTCATATCCCACTCTGTTTTTCTTCTCCTTGACACAAAACCTCTGGGGCTAAACCCACACCAGCACACCTCACCTCTCTTCTGTTCACCAACCCCCTCACCCTCCCATTCAAACCTCAGTGCCCACAGCGCCCCCCACTCAAATTCCTCTCCACGAGGCTCTCACAATCATTTTGGTAATTTCAATGATGGCTGTTTAGTCTTAATCTGACTTGACCTCTTGGCAACATTTTATGCCACTTAATACTCCATCTGTCTTTTTTTTTAATCACTTTTTGTTGTTCTACCTCTCTGACTGCTCTCTATCTGCCTCCTTGCAGCTTCTTACCCTTGCACAACGCGTTGTGTTCATCTGTGCGTCAGGCCCGCCTTGCTTCTCACTCCACAGGCCCTCTTAAACACATAGTGGGGCTTCAGGGATCACCCGCAGGCTGAAGGTTCCTCCACCTCTCCCAGGCCCTAGACTCAAGTAACCCATTACTGTCGCATCTCTCCTCAGACATCCTCACAGTCAGTAAGCCCGAAATTGGACCATCCTCTCACTCTGCTGCTCCCACATTTAAAACACAGTAAACAGCATCGCCTAAGCCAGGAACGTGAGCAGGTACCTGTGTCTGCCTTCTCTCTCACCTTCACATGGTCCATCAGACCCCTGAGTCTCTTCATTTTCATCTTCCACAGCAGCACTTTTCAAAGTGTGGTCCGGGACCAGCAGCACCACCACCACCTGGGAACTAGTCAGAAATGCAGGCGTCCCAGCCCCACCCCAGACCACAGAATCAGAAGCTCTGGGGGCAGAGCCCAGCAACGCGTTTTCACAAGTCCCTCAGGTGATTCCAACATCCGTCCACTGCATCTTGAGAACCGGTCACCTGAGGATCATTAGAATCGTACTTCTTGCATCCCCACCGCTGCTCACACAGCTGTGGCCAGTACCTCCCCTCTCTCAGAAATTCCTCAGCATCTTCCAGCCTCCACACCATACCCGTAGAAAACCCCCCAGTCCATATTCTACAAGCACCCAGAACGTTCTCTCTAAAATATGAACCTTATCACGGCATTTCTTCAACCTAAAATCCTCCAGTGGCTCCGACACTCTCAAGGACCGAATTCCAAATCCTAGGCCCTTCTTTCAAGAAGCCTTCACAAATGGCTCTGGTACCACCGAGCATCTTTTCTTAAGATACCTTCTCTGGCCCTGCTACCTCACCCGGCGACTTTACGTTCCAGGCATAATGACCAGTAAAAACCTCAGCACTCTTCTACTGACAACATTGAACTCGGAGCCACTGTGTCTGTTCATCTTTTTGACAGAAGCAACTAAGCGCAGGGAGACCATCTGCATTTTCCATGGAAAAATTCAATAAACATTGTGTGACTGATGGGTGACTGGCTACATGTGGTCAGGGACAGAAAGAAAAGGCAGACTTACACAATAAATGCACATTGTATGTATCTCACCTGAATGTAAACCAGGAGTTTGCAAACCAGAGCCTGCAGGCCGAATCCGGACAGCTGTCTGTTTCCCTCAATAAAGTTTGATTAGGATACACAGCCGTGCTTATTCATCACACTCTGCCTATGGCTGCTTTCACACTGCAGCATCAAACTTGAGTAGTTGTGACAAAGACTAGAAAATATTTACTAAGGCCTAAAATACCTTCTCCCTGGCCAGCTTTAAAAACTGTGCCAAAAGACAATAAAAAGGCAATAAGTCTTATTTCAGGTTTCCAAAGTCCTGTAAAAACCAGGAGAAAAAAATAATCCTTGAAGCTGCTGGCTGGGTAATGTTTTCTAGTCCAAGGCATCTTCGCTTTGTCATAGATTTACAATTCCACCCTTCCTCCTGGCTTTTCAGATAAGAGAAGGAAGGCTGCAAGAAATGCGAGTCACATCAACAGAACTAATTCATATTCAGGACGCATTCAGGAGAAGGATACAACAATCATGACAGAAAAGTGGGGCTGAGTCACCCGTTCTAATAAAAGTCCATCATACAAATGCCAAATGAATTCCGAGTCACCCAACACGGTCTGTCAGATGGGTGACAAAAGTGCCATTTGGGAAAGCCAAGACATCACAGAGATGAAAGTATGTCACTGCCTGAAAAAGTGTGACTGCCACTAAAGAGTTTTTCAAAATGTTTTCTAACACTTCAATTAACTTTATGGTTGGGAACTATTCTAAAAGCCCAAAAGTATTGGGAGCATTTCTTCTCAGCTCAGAAAACTTTGTGAGGAGGGAATAACGATCAGAATCCTACTGCTTTGTCACAAAACTTGTGAATTCAGCATAATAAGAGGGCGGAGGGGGGGGGAAATCACCTTTTTGGCCTAAAATAAAATATGCAAAGAGCAGCACATGTTAGCTATTCACTAAGTCACATATGAGAACGGAGAACAAAATAATCTCAGCATACACGCTTAAACTCACATGTATCAAAACTGGGACACCAACTTCTACAGGATCCAGTCAAACAGCTATTCACGGAGCAGTCGTAACCTGAGACGAATTACTGTCAATCACAGGGATAAGAATAGATGTGATGAAGGGCAGAGAAATAACAGTTTTTAAAATATATATTAAAAGCCTTCTATTCACACTGCACTGTACGACTACAGACACAGGGCTGGGATTCTGCCCATTATACAGTCCATCCTGCGGTAAGGAACGATTACTGATATGCAAACGTCTTCCTTGTTACCTAGGAACGTGTCCGTCCAGGTCCTCTGCCCATTTGTAAACAGGGCTGTTGGTTTTTTGTTGTTGAGCTTATGAGTCCTTTATATGTTTTGGACATTAGCCCCGTAACAGAGGTATCGTTTGCAAATACCTTCCATTACCTGCTTGGCTGCCTCTTGTTTTGCTGATGGTTTCTTCTGCTGTGCAACGTTTTAGTTTGATGTAGTCCCATTTATTTAGTTTTGCTTTCGGTCTCCCTGGCCTTTGGGGTCAAATTCACAAAATCCCTCTGAGACCGAGGTCCATACGTGCAGCGCCTATGTTTTCTTCTATTTATTTTATTGTTTCAGGTCTTACATTCAAGTCTTCAATCCATTTGGAGTTAGTTTTTGTGTAGGGTGTAAGAGAGCTGTCCGGTTTCATTCAATTGACAGTTTTTCCCCACACCGCTTGCTAAAGAGACGTTCCTTCCTCCACTGTATGCTTTTGGCTCCTTTGTCAACAATTAGCTGCTCTTATATGTGTGGACTTATTTACGGGCTCTCAGTTCAGTTCCATCGATCTGTGTGTCCGTTTTTCTGCCAATGCTATACCATTTTTATTACTATAACTTTGTATTATAGTTTGAAGTTGGACAATGTGATACCTATGGCTATGTTCTTTGTACTCAGGATTGCTTTGGCCATTTGGGGTCTTCTGTGGCTCCAGATAAATTTGAGGATTTTTTTTGTTCGATTTCTGGGAAAAACACCCTTGAGATTGTAATAAATATTACACTGAATCCACAGATTGCTTTGGGGAACACTGACATTTTAACAATGTAAATTCTTCTAATCCATGAGCACGGATCATCTTTCCATTTCTTTGTATCTTTCAATACTGTCTTGTAGTTTTCAGAGTATAGGTCCTTCACCGCCTTTGTTAAATGTATCCCTAAGTATTCTATTGTTTTTCTTACTTGTATTCATGATTTTTCTCTTAATCAGAAACCCTATATCACTCCTCTTTTTAAAGAAGAAGAAATTAATCCATTAAATCAGTTTGCACAGAAAGTGGGAAATCTAGGGCTCAAATCCAGGACAGTCTGACTAGAACACCACTTCAACCACTAATCTCCAAAAATTGATTTAAACGTCTTATTTACTTAAAGTGGATGTAAGCCAGCTGGGAATAGAGGCTTTCTTTCCATTTTTGTGTCTGTAGTAACTAGGGAAGAGGTAAGGAAAAAAGAGATGAGCTAAAATGAAAATACAAGTTATAATTACATATCAAGAACCTGATCTAAATCAGAAAAGGAAGTCAATCATTAGCCCATTCAGGCTGCTGTGATGAAATACCAGCAGCTTAAAAGTCAAAAGGAATTTATTTCTCACAATCCCGGAGACTGAAAATCTGAGACCAAGGAGCCAGCATGGCCTGGTTCTCTGGTGAGGGCCCTCTTCCCCGTTCTCAGCTGGTGCCTTCTCACTGTATCCTCACATGGGGGAAGGGCAAACAAACCCTGTGTAACTTCTCTTACAGCAACACTAATCCCATTCATCTAATTCTATCACCATCACATTAGGTGTGAGGATCCAAACACATGAATTTGGGGCGGGGGAGCGGACAGGGATGGACAAATATTAAGGCCATGGTGGTAGTCTTAGGAAGAACGAAGGAACTCTGTTAAGTGGTGAGAATGAGGTGCAAACTCAGATATTGAGAATATAGAGGAGGAAAAAATAGATATATGTGTATGTTTCTTTCCCAAAAGAAAAGACAATCAAAACTCTGTTGTGCAAGATAAGAAATCTCTATATAAGGGATAAAACCAAATGTAAAATAAAGTAAATATGGCTACTTTGGAACAGTGATTGTTTATTAAAATGACAGAACCCATTTGAACTTGGCCCCAGGAATAGCTTGTTGGACTAGTCTGGGGCTATGATACTGAGATATTGAGAAGGAAACTAGAGCACACTACTGTGTCTGCAGGGCAATGTTTACAATGTCCAAATGCCTTTCAACTGTTAGAATAAACTTATGCATAAAATATTAATCTTAAAAATGTTCTCTAAGGATAAAAGTGTGCCTGGTAGAAGCTGGAAGGTCCAAGGGCTTGGACTCCGGGAGGTGAAGGTAGAGGCACTAATTAACTAGCCCAGTTGTCAGAAGTGGCAGGAGGTATTATCTGAAGCTGATAGAACAAAAGCAAATAAACAAAAAGGGTGAAAGGTGTTACCTTAGGTTAGAATAAGAATTACTTAAAGGTAAAGTGGAAGAGCAATATTAACTATACTGGAAGGAACAAAGAAAAGCAGGAGACGGGCACACCTAACTCACCTGTTACAGCTGGAGGTGATGGTAATGTTGACATGGCACCAGCAAACAAAAATCCCAAAGTCAGAAACCTCTACCCCAGAGCAGGGGAAGCACCCTGGGAGCAGGGCTAAAAGGAGGAGCCTGGGGCCAGGGGCAGGGCCCTGCAGCCTGTGAGTCACAGCACAGTTGTTCTTTACCCAGGTGGATGTACCACCACAGGATTTTTAAGTTCTTAAAATTAAAAGGAAAAATAAAATGAGTAAAACTGAGGGAAAGAATTACAGTCTTAATCTACTTTTGCTACCTTCCTTATCATGGATTAATGCAATAGTTAGCAGGCTAATGAAACAGATGTAAACCATGCCTAAAACATGAATTTCGGTAAATAAAAGCTTCTATTTTACTACTGACTTCTATGTTGAGATCAGTGCAGTCTGCCAGGAAAAGAAACATGCAGCTGAAATAATTTTAAAAGCTCATCTGCAAAGTAAAGATAATTTTATTACCACATTTAAAATAAAAAGAACTGAGAGTGAGTAATATACACAATAGTGTTTCAAAAATAAAAATACAGCCCAAAACTCATATACTTATATTCTTTTAGAGTTGAAAGCTGTCATGGGTTCTACTGCTTCTCAGAGAAAGACTGTGGGTTTACTAAATAGCAACTAGTATTCTTCCTGCTCTGAAAAAATAAATAATTCAAATACGAATAACTGATTCTATTTGTTCACTTGCGTCTTCATTCTGACCACTGGTGATGATGAACAGAGTGCATTTCCTTAGTTTTCTTGCGGTGGTTGCTGGTGGTAGTCATCACTGACATGTTTCAACAGGTTCAGATCATGTTCCTTGTATTCCCTTTAGGACTGAATAGTCATGTCTTTCCTCTAATTCTAGCCTCACTAATACATTCATGTAAACCTATGTTCATTTAAATACCCACCAAAGACCCCCTGCCCGTCTGGTACGAACAGAGATCACTACATATTTAGCAAAATCAATGAATCTGCTAAACTCCAAAAAGCCCCCAAACCAAATATATTCTACTAGAAAGACACGTAAGGCCAGTTCTAAAAGATTAAACCAGTTTAACCATATACTCCTGCCAAAACCCTTGAGCTAAGTAAACGTGCTTTAATTTTTTTTTTGTGTGTGTGATGTCAAGAGATAAAGTAATATCTGGCAGTTAGGACTGAAGAAACCCTAGAAAAGCTTGCTAGTGGATAATCAAAAATTAGTGTGATAAATACAGTTGCTAAAAAAGAGTTGCTGGCCAATATGACCCAGGACAAAGAAACCACGATATGAATAAAGGAAAGGGAAACTTAAGAGGCCACATACCAAACTTGTCCTTGCAAAATGACCTCCATTCACAACCAACGGGCAAGGAGCCCGGGGCCTGTGGTTGGCCACAGGCTGAGCAACAGCCTGCCTTGTTCCCAGGTGTCAGGGGGGTTGTCTTCTCTGTGTGTTTTCTCTTGTTCGAACTCAGAATTCTATTTGAAATACGTAACAAAATCAAACAAACAAACAAACAAAAGCAAAAGGAAACTGTGAGAAAACTATCAGAGATAATTTCAGATTAGTGATGGATATGGAAAAGGACCACAGACGATGCTGTCAGGCCCTTAAAGAAGGTCATTCTTTCCGTTGTGTGAAACCATGGTTTTGAAAAGGGCGTGCCCGCCTGGCGGGAGACTGAAATTATGTTGAGGATCATGGCCCTAATGTTGATCAGCTCCCAATGCCAAAAACATTCCATTCAGCGCAAAATCAAAAGCTCGTGTTTTTCCGATAATATGCTAGAATTTGGTATTCTAAATAAACAGAATTTCATTCAAAAAAAGCATTTAATGAGCACCAGTTCTGTCCTTAAGTCATTTTCCTCCTAAAACTTACGTTTTCTCCATCTCAGTGAAATGGCACAACCATCCATCCACCCGACTACTGAAACTCCCAAACTAGCAAGTCATCTGTGAGTTCCTTTTCCCATTGCGCACTCAGCTAACCCGCTGGAAGCGCCATCGGCTCACTCCGAACCCACCCCACACCCCGCCTCTTCTGTATTTCCTCACCACCATCCTGGCCCAAGCTACGGCCACCGTCTCACTTGCCCAGCCACTGCAGTACCTTACTTAGTGTTCCTACTCCTACCTCTGCCCTTGTTACCCAGAGACCGGGCTGAGCGATCCATGTCAAATTTAGAATCAATACACTCTTCCCCTTCACAAGACATTACAAAAGCTCGCACCTAAAAAGAAAAAAAAATACATTTTCTTTCTATGGCGTTCAACATTCTGGCTGCTAAATCCTTCCTGTCCTCAACTCATGAAACTTCAATGACAAAAGCCTTCTGGCTATGGCTTCCCTGAGTGACGCATGGGCTCCCCTCTGGCCTTGGACTTGCCACTTGGACTTCCTGGATGACTTTCACTTGGACCTGGCCTCCTGAGTCCTGAGGGAGAGTTCCCTCCGCGTTCACCCTAGCCTACCTCCATTCCCTCTGTCTGTCAGTACTCGGGCTTATTTCCTGCATGGTATTGGTAATTGCATGTTGTTGTTGTCATTGTTGTTGTTGTTGTTGTTGTTGTTGTTGTTGTTTTTAATCTGACTCTTCCCATCATGACGAGAATACGAATCTCAGGAGGACAAGAATCTTATTTCTCTTGCTCAACAGCGTATCTCTGGAGCCTAAAATAATGCCTGGCAATGGAGAGTGTATTCGGTAAACATCTGTGAATGAATTAACATTATGGCTCAAAGCTCTTTGCCCTTCAGTAGGCCAAAATGTAAGAGAAAAATGTGAATTTCTCTCCTATTTTATACAGCATTTCTAAAGCAAAATGTTAGGCTCTGAATTGGATGAAGTAAGCTGGACTATGTCTAAAGAGTTGACTGAAGTAGGCAAATTCATAAACTGAATCAGCAGGTTCCCAGATCAGCACTCTTTTTTTTTTTTTCCAATTTTTACATCTTCAATGTTTTCAACTGCAGTTGACCTACACATTTAAATTAGTTTCAGGTGCACAACGCAGAGGTCAGACTTTGGTAGAACTTATAGCGAGGCCATCCTGGCCAATCCAGTACCCACCTTACACCATACGGTTGTTACAATACCTTGGGCTGTCCTCCCCGTGCTATCCTCTACATTCCCGTGACTGTTTTGTAACGACCCTTTTGGACCTATCAATCCGTTTCCCCCTTAGTCCATCCAATTACCCCAAATCTGACAACGATCAAAATGCTCTCTGTATCTATGAGCTTGTTTCTGTTGTTTGTTTCTTTATCCTGTTCTCTAGATTACAAATATGACAGGTGTCATTCTGTCTGACTTATTCCCTCAGTGCAATACCCTCTAGGTCCATCCATGTTATTGCAGGTGGCAAGATTTCCTTCTTTTTATGGCTGAGTAATATTCCATTGTATATATGCACCACCTCTTCTTTATACATTCACCCACTGATGGACACCCAGCCCCATGTCTTGACTATTATAAATAATGCTGGAACGAACATATGGATTCACATGTCCCTTCAAAGCAGTGTTTTGGGTTTCTTCGGATAAATACCCACAAGTGGGATAACTGGGTCCTTCTTTGTCACTTGTTATAGCTTCTGTTTGGCCTCATGTAAGTATTGCTACCCCAGCCTTTTGTTTCCATTTTCATGAAACATCTTTTTTCATCCCTTTACTTTAAGTCTCTGACCTGAAGTGAGTCTCTTATAATCAGCATGGGCAGGGGTCTTCTTAAAGAAGTCCCTTTAACATTCTTGTCACCCCGGATTAGTGATGCTAAACTCCTTTAAATTTTTCTTGTCCAAGAAGCTCTTTATCTGTCTTTTGATAGTACATGATAGCTTTGCTGGTTTTTCATATTGAATATTTCATGCCAGTCCCCTCTGTCTCCTCTTCTTCTGAAAGAAAGCTGCCCTACAGCCCTTGTCCCAAAGCAAGACGACTGAGTTCCTCCCCACATGTGCCTGGCAATTTTAGACCTGCTGCCCCAGCCCTGGACTCGGAGCGAGTGAGTCCATCAGCACTAAGTCCGTGTGCAGGCCCTTTCAGGGGAAGGCATGGGACTCCAGCCAGGCCACTCAGCCATAATCTCTGCTGGTTTTCACAGCCAGAAGTGTTGGGGACTTTAATTCCCGGCACTGCGACCCTGGTCTGGAGAACCCGACGTCGGGCCGGGACCCCTAGCTCTTCCAGGAGGACCACAGAGGCCACTCACGGGTGCGGGGCCAGCCCCTTTCACCTCTCTGCCCCTTTTACCAGTCTCAAGATGGCCTCTTTTGTGTGTCGCCAGGTAGAAGACTTCTACACTAGACTTCAGGCATCTCGCAATGATGGCCATCCTGTAGTTTAGTTGTAATTCTAATGTGGCTGTGAGAGGAGTTAGCACAGTGTTTACCTACCTATGCCGCCGTCCTGACCAGGAGTCTCATCATTGTCTCTTCACTATTTTCCTCTCTTGCCTTGTAGAGAATTACTCGAGAAGAGCCAGACTGTAGCCAGGAAGAATGTTTAGGATCTTAGCCTTGGGTGATCTGTTCTAGAAAATGTAGAGACAATGGGAACAGTAACTAGAAGACTTATTTCTCTGTTTAAGAATTGAGAAAATGGGAAGACTAAGTGATGTCAAGTTCAAGTTTGAGAAGAATGGAAGAATCAAGAAATTCGGCAACGTCAGACAGCAATGCCTTGATCAGGACATCCAGAAGAGTGCTTAGAGGGTAGGAAAAATCATCAGTACAGTTTAGACACAGCCAATCTCCTAGACCTGCAACATCTAAGAGGGATGTGCCTGATGCCCCGGTGAGAGACAGGGGCTAGAGACATAGACCCAGAAAAGTCTACTGGTAAGTTTAGCTGGTGATGAAGCCGAGAAGATACATACAGAGAAAACTGGTAGCTCAAGCCTAGTTTAGCCTAAAGTTAAACCTAAGACCATATTCCTTAGTTTATCTTATCCCAAAGCATATGGCAATGAAAATCATCAGTGAATTTAGAGTCAAATGAAGGTCCTTAGAGAAACTAACCAAGTCAGAGACGAAAGGCTTCCACGGATCACTTGTCCCTAATATACTGGGTCTAACAGAGCCAACGTGCTTTTGGATTTCTCTAAAACCAGAATAGAGACTGATCAAACCCTGTATCCTGAAATAAACTGGCAGGATACTTCCCAAACATTTTATACCCTCAAAGCCTTTACTATCAAGTACTACAAGGGCAGGAGAGGAGGACAGGCTTGCAGAACATCCCGGGTGGCTGCAAAATGTAACGCCTACCACAGAGAATTCACATTCCTTACCTTTCCAGACAGGTAAGTATTGGTCTACAGCTTTAAGAGCAATTATCTACCAGTATATAGGGTAAAAATAATTAGTGGCAAAAGTATCTATATTGTTATCCCACTGATTTTATTACTCTTTTAAAAGGTAGACTTGTATGTTAATGATTATGAGACTCATTGCTTACAGAACTTTCCGGAGTATTCAAACGCATTAATTTGGATTCTGAAATAGTTCTATTCTAGTCCATTGGTTTCTTAACGGTCCTAAACAAGCCACACCTGTTTAAAGCCAATAAAACTTTCTTTAAAAAGTAAAAAACCTTAGAGCTCTCGAAATATTTCATGCCAGTGCAATCTTGTAAATGGAATATCATGAATTCACAGAAATTATTTCAGTAAATATACATAATAATAGGGAATATTAAAAACCTAACAGAAACCAACATCTTAAAGTATAATGAAATGAGATCATTAAAAGTACTACTTTTATTGAGCAGTTTTAACTAAAAGGAAATACGCAAAAGCTGTAATCCATCCAAGAATAAGACATGACTTATATGGTAAATAATAAATCTAAAAGGACTCGGTCAATTTATTTGCTGCCGTATCAGAAAGACTCCGCATGCACTAAACTCTTGGGTCATACGTTGTACAACACAGCTTTCCCTTTCACATATTTCCATAAAACGTGTCAACCACCTGTAGCTGTCTTCGTGATTTTGATTTGCTTTGTGACTACAGTTTTAGAAATCATTTTCCCCCCTCTCTCTATCCATACACCTCAGAGACCTAGCCTTTCCTCTTTATTAACATTAACCCCTGCGGCAGACCTGACTGATGGTCACAAGGTCTGGACCTCTGGCAGGCTAAAGATAACATCCCCATCTAGGTTTCAGCTCCTGAGCCCTAAGTGGACCCCTTCCTGCTTTTCCACGAAACCAGACAGAGCTGTCCTCAAGACTTGGAAGAAATGACTACCCTAACCTCACATCCAACCAATCAGCTCCTAACACAACCCCAACCCCTAGCCCACAAGGTCTCATGAGACTGCCCTTATATAAATTGTAATTTTCGCACCATCATGGAGTCGGGCCTGTCAGAGCAGGGCTCACGCTCTCCGTATTGGCCAATCCTATAATAATAAATAACTTCCTTCCGCCACTGCAAACCCCGATTGTTCACTTCTTCCAAGAAGGGTGCACAGGTGGACCGACTCGCATACTGGGGTTCAATAACACACCCACCACACAGAGTCACTACCCTAGTGTTCAAAACCACAAGGCGCTAAGTTCACACAGGATAACGGCAGCCTAGCCGATCGAAATCTTCTTTACCATTAATTAACAATTCATCAAAGCTATCGATCTCAAAGCATCACCGCTTCCACCACCAGCTATTACCAATACCCGAAGTACCTTAACTCCACGGTTTAAATGGATCTTCCAGCACAGGGATTTTTCTTCAGCTTTAATAACAAAGAAAAGCTCCAAATTTGCAGAGCATCACTACTAGGAGAAAAGTAATTGCTGGAACCATCACTTCTATAAAATCTTAGGGTTGGATGAGACTTACAGGAAGCAGCTTCCCAACAAGATTTTATTCACATCTACAACCTGGGAAACTAGGCTACTAAGAAGAGCTAAGAGAGTGTTGGCCCGTCACGGGATACTTTGAAAGGGAGGCAGCTTGAAAAGACTTCTCAACCTACACTACTGCCCCAGCAAAGCTAATTTAATGCTTCTTTTCCCTGCGCAATGATTGTAAAATAATAATTTAAGTGGAAACAGAATTATTTTCCATACAGAGCTATTACGTCAGAGAAACCTTCTGTCTGAAGTATGAAAAGAGAGCCAACTGAGTAGCGTTTCAACATTTTAAGCATACTTTTAAAACATAATACAGGCTTGATTTTCTTAATTAATTATTATATTCCCCCTGTAAATAAAAAGGACGATTTCAGCCCATTGCAGCTCCTGGTGTAGCAGATAATAAAGCTTCCAGGGGGTCCAGGTTTTGCTGGAGACTGACAGTAATTTTCCTGTGCAGTCAGCACACACCACGTACATCCCTGGAAAGGGGAAGACATAAAATTTTTTCCCTTTGTCTCAACCAGAGTGGAGCAGATGTCGAAGGATAGCCAACCATTCTCTAGCGTGGTTTGCATTCTCTGACAGTATCCGATAACTTTCATTATTTATTCTTCTAATGTTGTTGTTGTAATACTTTTGCTGTACAACCATTTAAAATTGATTTACAGTAATATTTTCCATGTATTTATATTATTAACATAAAAAAAGCCTTAGAAAGTTTTTTCTTAGAAAGTTTTCTTCCTAACGTTCCCTTCGTGTTAAATTTTGTTAATGTCATGTTATTACTTTAATGCAAAAGCAGGAATGAACAGAATAATGAAAGTTTCTCTGTTTCCTTTACCTCTTTCATTACCAATAAAATATATCCGTAAAAGCTCAAAGTGACTGCATTATCATTGCTATTTTAAGATCAATGGACACTCAACCCGACTGTTTAAAGACAAAACCGAGAACCATTTTTGACAAAAACCTCAGCAGGTCAGTGCTCGTCATAGTGACTGGCACACGGCAGGCACAGAACAGGTAATTGTGGACTGGTTGACGGAAGAGTGGATGGTGAATGAATAGAATCAGGAAAAGCATGCAAGGAGGAAGGAAAAGCCAAAGGAGGTGAGAAAGAAACTTAAAGTCATCCCCAAATCCAAGAGGGATATGAAATATGATATTGACATGAAGGTCAAATAGTGGGTTGTGTCTGCCAGCTAGGTCTAGCTGGACAATATACCAAAATAATGAGAATTGAATCAGCTCTTTTCATATGTTAAATCAACAGAGACCAATAGGGTGCTCCAAGAGGGTAAAAACTGCAAGACTAAGGCAGAGTTAGGAAATGAAATGCATGTCATAGAACACTGAGCAGAATGACTCGGCTCGAGTAGGAAGCTTGTGAAGGAAACTGTGGGAGGTTAAGTTTGCAAAGTCACGTGTCTGTAGCCAGATGCTGCGTAGAACAGAAATACTAAGGGTGTTAATCAGCTCCTTTTCCCCATCTACAGTTTAAAAATCAGCACCTCTTCCTAATCACATAGCCACACCCCCACCATCTGCTAATCTTATTCACCTGGAAGTAAACTGAAATTTCTGATAGTGACAAAAGTGCTTATGATCATAGGAAATTATAAAAGAAAAAAAAAACCTGATGTATAAATAAACAATTTTCAAAAACTAGTGACAAAAAATATTAATTTTCGACTACCGTGTGAATATAATCTGCCAAGTTTTTCGATACGATTTTAGAGTTGTCTTGTTTTAAAAATTTGGTTCTGACCACTTTGAACAATAAAGTTTATTAAAGCGATAAACCAGGACAGGAAAGTAGACAGCACGTATGTACCAGGCAGAATTGTAGGGGTTTCATATACACGATTTCATTTAATCTTATCACTAATTTAAAATTACTCCTCCACCTTTCCTACATGAAAGTTATTTTGAGAGTTCTGTAACTAAACAGCAAATGTACCCAGAACAACAGTAGTGAGAACAACGACTGCTACCATCACCAGGCACCTCGTCAATAGAATCGGAAGGAAACACAGCTCTAAAAGCTCCTGCTCGATTTCAAACACACGTGGCTTTTATCCAAATGCCTAAATGCACTTAAAACTAGGCCAGTCCTCGGCTCATAAAGCAGTAATTAAAACCGGTCACTGACTTCGATCCAAACTGCTCTCTAAAGAAAACCGTATGTAAAGGATGCATCAGACCAAACTACACTGAGACTTAAGTACAGGGCTCCCAGTCCCGGGGTATGTTGCTCAATTCTATTGATATATGGAACCCAGTAAGGCAAGATATAGGGGAAAGAACAGCATTTTTTGCAATCGCCTATCCTCCTACAGTAAGGCAGATAGATGCATTACCTACCAGGAATGATTTCTGAACTTCATTTAGTGGACATTAAGTGAACACTTATACTCTGTCAGACGCAACAACTAAAAATAAGACTACTCTTGGCCTTAAACGTTTATGTCTAATAATTACCACCCTATCAGAGAATATTTTAGTGACATATAAACCAAGATGACCTTCCGAAATGCCAACATGAGAATGTCACAGTCCAAATTCTAAACCCCAACCCTTTATTAATATGCTAGTCACCCAAAAGCTCACTGGTACATTGGTTTTCAGTTCACACACATTAACAACAGAGTTAGGTTTCTGAGTACATATCGTATTGTAGGTGTCCTGTTTACTAGTTGGATGCCCTTTAGGCGACTTACTTCACTTGCCTGAACTTTCAGTTGGCTCAATGGAAAAATGAGGATAAACAGCTGTTCTGCAAGGATTATAGATATAGTTATAAAGGATTATAGATAATTATGTAATGTGCTGAAGCACAGAGTGGCATTTAGGGAGAAGCGCCAATGAATATATAGCTAATATAATAATTACTGGATTTAGAAACCAGTAATAAATTGATCAGAAAAAGGGAATTAAAGTATGGAGTGGGGGAGGAAAGACTAAAGAGCCGCTGTAAGAATAAGTGGCTAACAGCAAGGAAAGATTCAAAGAAAATGCTGCACAGACACAAAAACTCAGAAACAGCCAGCTGGAGCCACATGCTTCCACACATGTTGTCCAATAGCCGGTGAGGAGGGAGTCAAAAGGGGATGTAATAACGATGAGCCTGAATAAGCGACATGAGCCATTTAAAATAGAAAATTATTATTCTATGATTAAAAAGAGACAAGCATGTCATTGACTTTGGAAAGAAGTCCTCTCAAAATGATTTATCATTTACAGATTTAACACTTTACCTGTCTAAACTTTAATTAACTGCAAAATGCTATTAACAAGCTGTGCGAAGATCCTCTCAAATTTCAGGAGCAACTGTTACTCCTAAACAGTGAAAGAGATATCCTTCAAATGTTACAAAACAGCTACGAAATGTTTCTGGTGCAAATGCACTCTAGAGGCATCACACACAGTTCATATTAACAGCCTAAAACAAGTTCTGGTCTCCATTGTTGTTTACTAAATCACCAAAATCCCATACAAACAAGGAGTACACAGAGGTCTCTTTCCCTTTGAATTGTCTTCTCCTACATTTGAAAAGTCATTGAAAAGCAAAAACATCTGTTCCTTCCTCCAAATTTGACGGCCCCTCATTCGATGGTTTAAAAAATAAAAGATATTTATGGGGACTTCTAATGATCACCCTGCTTCAAAAAAGAAAGCAGCTGGCAATTAATTGATTATACATACGACAGGCGAAATCAAGGCCCCAAAAACGAACTTTCCCTGAGGACAATGCCCGGCGGTGTCCCCAAGGCTCTGGTAATGTTCAAGACACTCCATAAAATTTACAAAAGAGAGCAAAAACCAGAAATGTGAGGGCCGGATGGACAAGAAACAGGCAACAACTGAGAAGCAGGAGCCTGGAGTCAGTCAGGCTATCTACTGCTCACCCCAGCAGAACGGTTTCCATGAGAGCTGTCTAGAGAAAAACATGGTTCCACCCTGATCCACACACTCCACCTTCTGCAGAGCCCAATCACGGCCACATGTCCAAATAGCTACCAAGAATCCACCTTGTTAAAAACAGAAACCAGAAAACCTCAAAGAAGCTGGCTATCTAAAACTCTACCACGTTCTCAAGTTGTTTATTCTTTTATGTTTGTCTTAGGGCGTCGAACTTCCGAAAACGAGTAATAAGGGCAAGAACATTCAGATGACTAAAATCTGTAGATGCGGCTTCTACTTCCTAACTCTGCCTCTGAAATGAATCAGTGTGACCTTGAGAAAGAGTGATTTCATCTCTTTGTCTATCTCCATTCTATTTCAGATTTACAAGATTAAATTAAGGCCTACCAATTCTGTGTGTGTGTGTGTGTGTGTGTGTAAAATATGGGGGTGTGTGTGTGTGTGTGTGTATATGGGGTGTGTGTGTGTGTGGTCTGTGTGTGTGGGGAGTGTGTGTGTGTGTGTGTGTGTGTGTGTGTGCAGTTTACGGTGTTTGGTTTGATTCATTGAAAAGAAAGTAGGTGGGTGTGAGCTGAATATGTGAAACTGCTATACAAATATCTACTGGTCACTGACCAGCCTCTCCTCAAGTAAATGCAAAGCAGGTGGTATCACATTAAAACCACTAATTCTGCACACTTTCACTCTGCACAGTAAAACATTCTGCCTGGAGGTCCTTAGGCAAGTACTTCCTGAACAAGACTTTTTTAAGAGTTCCAAATTGTACGAATTCAAAATGCTTGTGCCAATTAAAATATAAGTTCAAGAGTAAATCTTTTTTTGTTGTTGTTTTTCCTTAAACAAATCTTTTCAACCTGTTGGCGTCATGATCTCCAGGACTCCGATCCTTCTACTGCCATCCTTGTCCACTTACCCCCCTGCCAAGAAGGAGGTAAAATTACTACATCCCTATGATGCTCTACAGAGCATTTACTGCATCTACTCACGCACCTAGAAAGGTAGAACTATAAGTGGTCTTCCTATCTCCTATCATCTAGCACTATCTCTTGACATGCTGTGCCTTGCATGCAATGTGTGTGTATGTAGAAACAGGCATAGGCATTTGTTAAAAAGGATTTCAATAGAACACATTTCAAAATCTAATGCTACTGGAAGAAGCACTTAATATTAATAGATGATAGTCACCAATTATTATGACATTTTCACTTTTAGAAAAACATTATATAAATGAATATTCCCTAAATAAAAGAGGAAATACATGATTTCTACCAACATCAAATTCACAAAAATCAACTCAAAGAAATTTCCAAACTTATTCCATCAAAATTGGTCTTTTTAGGAGGGTTGTTTGTTTTATTTACAATTTACCTAATGGGTAACCAGACCATAGACATTCCTTTTATCTTAACCTATGCAAAGAGGGAAGAGTTAAAAGGAGGGAGCAAACATATAAATGCTACTCTTAAGTATAAAATTATCAACAAATGTAAAAATAAAAAAGATAGCCTATACATGAAAAAAATGTGGTCCATCAATAAAATGTCATAACATAAAAACCAATGTAGGCAACTAAGAAATGGCGCTATGCTCATTTGAAAAAATGTCATCTAGGTAATATTTTATAACCTATTTAAACATACGATTTTAAGATTTTTTCCAACTACATTTAAAATTTTTAGTCATTTCAAATATTAATCACAACCCTAACAGTACCTTCAGAGATTTTCATTTTTTCCTATTCCTTAATCTTACACTCGATATTACACTTAATAAGAGTAGAAATGCAGCATACTCCTAGTAAGAGCCTTGGAACCTATAAGCCTAGAAGAACAAACTCTGAACAACCTGACCTCTGCCAAAGTAAAATGTCCCTTCTGCTGTGCTGTAGGTGTCTTTGAGTCTTTTACAATCACTTAGGAGGAGGACCACCAGTGGGTTGGATTACAGTGCTTTCGGCCTTCTTACATTCAATAGCTACTCTTTCCACCCTGTTTGGTTATTGGCCCATGAAACAAACCAAGTATATTACGGATATACAAATTATTCCTAACATCATGTTTCACTACTTATTAATTTTTCTAATGGTGTGCTTTCGGTTTGCCTGCATTAGCTAACAGGGTTGCTCACTTAACTTCACTAAGTAGTTTAGCCAGACTGCTGCGAGACAGCAACTCTTTTGCAGGAAGTAGTTCAATGTACATCAGAGCAATGGGAGGTCGCATGTGGATAAACGATTTGTCTCTGACACTTTCAAGAGACCAATAGGCAGGTTTGTCCTTTTTCCTCCTGTGGGTAGGCACGAGAAAGGAAAAAGGATGATAGCTCAAGCTCTCCCAATGCAGAAAAGGACTTTTCTCTGCCTGGCTGACCCTGGAACAGAGAAAGGCAGATGTTTTGGAGACATGAACAGGAAGGAGCCTCCTCTCCTGAGATGGATGACTTAGGACACACACCACTGGAGTTGTCCCCTTCTACAACGATTTTGAGGAAACAGAGATTTCACTGAGCAGGTGCATGGATGGATGGACAGAGGAATTCCCTTGGACAAAGAGAGGAAGCCAGAAGCCCTTGCTTGGCTTTTCTGCTTGGGAGGGTGGGAGGCAGGGGAGGCCTCTGGCGGGCAGGCCACCTGCGGCCAGGGCCCCGGCAGCGGCGGCAGCGGACAGGCCTCACCTGTGAACACGTTCTGGAAGCCGTCCTTGGCCGCGGCACCCCAGGCGCCTTGTTGCGCCCAACAGGTGCGCGCAGAGCCCCCCGCCGGGGCGTCGGCGCGTCCAGCTCCTCCAGGTCCAGTCCGCCCGGCCGGCTTCAGGGCCGCCGGCAGAAACTGGCCCCGGCCCAGCGCTTCTGGGCCACGCCCGGGTGCCCCAGCCCAGCGATAGCTCCGGCCGCCTCTGCACCCTGGGGCTCTGGCTGGGGAAGTCTCGCCAGCGAAGCGCCGGGCGAAACTGGGCGCTGCCAGGCGGTGGTGGTCACGTAGCGCGGCGGCAGGCAGGGTGCGGCTTGCCCGCGCAGCAGGGAGCTGGGCGCCGGGCTGCCGGGTAGCGGGGCGCCCGCAGAGAGCCGGGCCCTGGCGCCCCGTCCTGCGCGCCCTCACGCCACTGCCAGGCCACTCAAAATCCTCCCCCACCCCGGGGAGCTGAGGGGGAGCATCACCGAGACGCATCCTCCCTCGCCTTCCGCATCCCAGTGTCCCCAGCCTCTACTTTTGAGGGGACCTGTCCAGCCTGGGGACACAGGACAGCGGCGGGTGAGCAGCGCCCGCCCCGCTGCGCTCAGGCCATCGCGGGCCCCGGGCCCCCAGCCGCAGGCAGGACACTTGGCTCCCGATCAGCCAGGCAGGACGAGGAGGGAGGCGGGGAGGGAGGCCAGCACGATCCAGCCTGGCCGGAGTCTCACCCGCCGCCGCCCGCACAATGCGCAGCGGATCACGGCTGCGACACTGCCCAGGGCGCGCGGGTGGTGAGCCAGCGCTGGAGTGCGGCGCGCAGTGCCCCTCCAAGGAGCTGCCTGCACGCAGGCGCAGGCGGGACCGAGGCCGCTCCCGGCTCACTTGCCTCCGCCGCCCAGGTCTCCATGGTGCGCGTGGAAGCATCCTCGTCCACCCCACCCCACCCCGCGCTGAGAAGAAGAGCGCATCCGCTGGGAGAGGAACACAGAATTCCAAAGCCCCGGGACCTGGCGCTAGCAAAGTTGAAAAGTCTCAACAGAAAAGGAGAAAAAAGAAGAAGAAGAAGAAGAAGAAAGTCAAATGTCAGGGTCGGGGGGCTCCACTGCAGGCTCCTCCTCCCCAGCCTGCCTTCGTAGGCACGGATTTTCAGTAAAAGATGGGTTGGGTGAATGGGGTGTCCTTTGCTTAGGCGTGGATCCTCTTGATCGCTCTGTGTGTGAGCAGATGGTGTAGGAAGAGAGATTGGGGCTGGGGTGCTGCTTTCGTGTTTCATGCAGCCCTCACCCCTCCGTGGGAAACCGGCTGTCATTTCAAAGGGTTGGGGCTTTTCATTCGTTTTTTTGTTTTTTGACATAATGGCTAACAGGGGTAATCAGGAGGGAAAGAAAAGGAGAGATTGGAGCTGATTAAAATGCTGATCTAAAACTTCTATGTTGACCATCAAGATCGAAGGGAATTTGTATTTTAAAAGTGTGCATGTCCTCTAAGTCCCAGGAGATCAAACTCATCCATATGAAACATGTCTCTATTGTGGCTGCGGGTCAAAGGAAACAGACAAAAGGAAGCGCCCTAGCACAAACAAGAAAGTGGGTGTGGGGCGATAAACCATGCCCCTCTCTCAAGCAACAGACCCTTGGAAGCACATTGTGTCCTTATTTTTATTTAGACAATTTGCAACAGTTCACTGTCATGGCGCTTCAGTTGACATTCTGAAACTGATATTAACATTAAAGATTTCCCTCGTTGTTAATCTTGTCATATTTTAATCCCTTAGGAAATGTAGTTACCTAGATTTTACGCATTTTTTAAAAATCGTTGATATTTTTCAAAAGCTCCGTGCAGTAAATACAATCATCGATAACGTTCAAAGTGATTTAGTTAGCAGTCCAGTATTAATACTCTGAAATTATGTAATAACTATTCAAAATGTTAGTGTTGTTGAAGTAATCACAAAGAGGAAAAAGAACTACATAGGATGCAAGTCAGTAAATGATTGCATATTGCGAACCAACATTTTAAGCTTTCTTCCTTAACCCTTTTTTGTTAAAATTAAAAATAAAGGTCCTATAAGCGTTATATAGCAATAATTACTTTAAAAAAAAAAATCTAATAGTTTTCTTTAAAATAGATGATAGGGAGCAGGTGTGATTGTCTTACAGGTGGCACTTTTGAGGAATTTTTTTTTTTTTTTAAGAAATCAACTTCAATACACCTTTGCCAGGGTAATATTCCAGACTAGAGCAATTCTGCAGTGTTTGAAAGGCCATCATTTCACCTCTTCCACAAGACTGCTCTTCTAAATTGCCCTTCAGAGCTCCCTCAGGCTCCATGCCTACAGGGCTGTTAGGTATATTCTTCTTTGAGTATTGAGATCCCCACAGTGGATCTTCATTTTTGCTCTTTCTTTAACAGGACACCTTTAATTTTGAACCATTTGTTTCCTTTCTGCTTCCTTCTCTGATATATCCTACAAGTTCTGGAGACAGAAGGGAAAAAAAATGAGAAGGGAGGAAAGAAAGAAGAGAGGAAAGGAGATCTTGAGAGAAGACTGCTGATAATAACAGATGAGAGTTATGTAGCAGGCTACAATTGATAAAGCTAGTATTACATACAAAAAGTTGATTTGAGACTCACATGTATGCGTATTATCAAGTGTAGGTAAGTACTCTCAACCCAATATAATTAATGAATAAATTCAGACTAAGGCTTTACGTGGAAGCCTCGTACCAGGAGCTGACCAGTCAACAAATGTTCACTGTATGAGTGAAAGAATAAATATTCTTTCAAAATTGCATTCTCATTTAATCTATTGAGCTTCAGAAACTCAAAAGTGGAACTGAAGAGCACAAAAACAGTGTTAAACACTTGATTGTACCAAATAACATATGGGAAATTAACTTTTTTTCTGGGACATTCAAAGACTCTATAAAATGAATCTTTTTAAATATTATGAAGTCTTCACATTCTTGATAATATTTCTTACCAGAAATTTTGTATTATAAGGACAATATTCCTGGAGCTCTGTTTATACAGATAATTATAATACAACACAAACAATTTCTATTATTAACATCTTCTTTCATTTTATTACCAAGTGCAGCAATTAGAAATAAAATATTTTACGAGAAAAAAAGTCAAATATTAACTTCTCCATACAATATGGTACGCACCATAAATTCATTTCTA